>JAHZNH010000814.1:0-15807 GCA_027744355.1 Tyrannoseira gladiata
AACCTAAGCGGAGCAAAGAGCCAAGCAGGTAACCTAACCTAACCTACGTCCTATTGCTTACGTGCGATGATTGCTAGCTTTAAAGTAAAATGTTGTGAATCTGCCGACGCTCTGAATTCTTGGAAGTCAGTCGCTTAAATATGTTCCATTTATAAAAAAGTAAACTTGTAATTTTCCCAAATAAACTTCAGCTCCATTGCATTGCATTCTGCATCCATAAATCATATCGTCATTATCAATTCTAATTAGGTATACACAGCTTTGCGAAGTAAATTTTTATCAATCGCGTTCCGAGAATCTCCTGCTTACATATATCAACACGCATCATATCTTCTGACCCAATCAAGTACTCTCCACACTGTCAGAGAAATATTACAAGATTGATGCAGTATAATCACTTATATGAAAAGACGCAGATATGATAATAATGTGCCCAAAGGTTTCTTCTTTTTTAGTGCGAGCTCTAGCTCATTTCTATTTATCTCCAATTCTGTGTTCAATCCTATGCAAACAAGAGTCAGGAGTTGCACTGGACATGGACAAGAATATGATTAAAAGCTAAATCACACTTTCAGTCTTGCTCCACGGACTGACTCGACTTCATAGGATCAGTTGACTTTTGGACAAACATTAATAATTCGTAAATAAAAAGATGAGCAGTGAAACGGCACATCGTTACATCTCATTCAAGAATCCCGTCGAAGATGATCCTCTCACCGTGCAGGGGTCAGACTCGACGGACAATGAGAACGAGGTAGTGACCGTTAGTACTACTAGAACCAATTCTGTGCACTATAACAACGCGTGGGGTTTGGAACTGAGTGAAAACGAAGGTCCGGGTGTGAGTGCTCCCACCACCCCCAGTGGCATGGGGAACACTGAAAAGAAATTTCCCAAACGAGTGAGGCTGCGTGCCGTGGAGAGTGAGCGGGATCATTTCCTGAATCTGATGAATGTCACCCTTCTCAGGAGACTGATGATAGCTCAGGCTGTGGCATCCATTACGATAATCATTTCGCAGGTGGGTTCAGATCAAACTCATAATTGATTATGAATTACCGGAATATATTTAGCTAAGATATAATCATCAATTTGTAAATCAATGAACATGAATTTCAGGTCGCCATCTACGCAACCGCATCAAGGATGACCTACAAGCCCGTGGATTTGTTCGCGATTGGGTTATGGGGCCCGGTAGTCTTCTTCTGTGTGGGTTGTCTCCTCACTTGGATGACAACGCGATCTCCGTCTGGTTGTTCCGTTGGAGCAGCAATGGGCTTCCAAATAGCATCCATCATAATTGGGCTACTCCTCGTCCTGCTTTCATCAATCTCACTGATGAACCACGGCAGATATAGTTACTGGAGCAGAGATGACGAGGGACAATACGATCCCGAAAGTACGTAAAGATCCACTCCAATGATTTAACAAGAAGTTAAGAAATTGTTTGTATGTTAATATGGGCGTGATATTTTTTCCAGTACCCGGACGAGTCTTTTGCTCCTTCATGATTATCGCGGGTGTTGTGGTGACCCTCGTGGCCCTTAGCTCCAGTGTCTTGTTCTGTAGGGTGACCTGTTGCGCTAAATCAAATGTGAGTCCTGAGCTAATTGACACATTAATGAAACTGTGAATTTAACATCACGCAAGTTAGCATCCACCCAATCTATGTTTGTTTAATTTTAGGCGCACGAGGCAGTCCTTTTTGATGTAGAAACGGTACAATGATGATGATGCCAGTTAGTCTAGTCCAACAATTCTGCAATCCAACACTCGAACTACGTTTACTGTGATCCTGTTCTACTCTAACGATTAACGGAACAGTTCCTTGAATTGCTGCTCCACATATGAGAAAATTAATTATATAATCAATTATGAGACAATTGTACCGTTAAGCAATATAAGTAATCAACCTTTAGTTATACTATTTCACATCCGCGATGATGGTGATGATTGAATGTATTGTTCAAATTTTTGACTAGAATTGTGATCACCCACATTTCAAACGTTTTTAATGATGACGATGTAACGATAAAATACTGAGTTAATAAGTTAATAGTTTAGACTTTCATGAGTCAACTTGCCCCAAGAAACGTATTCGGACCTTTCAACTCGATCAGGTCAATCAAGTTGGACTGAGTTCCACTTCGCAACATCTTGTCCTTATTTGCAACGCTCCTCGGGGCAACTTAAGAACTAAGTTTGGCTGCTCAATAGTGAATTGATCTACTCACTCTTCAAACCCATTAAATATCAGTTCAGATTGTCCCTCTGCGCCTATTTCCACTAAAAATCATAGCATCATCAATATCACCATCATATACATAGTCTGGCATAATCACTCCCCGTCAAAGTACTGCACGGGCTTTTAAGCTTCCGAAATAAGAAGAGTGGTTCGTGCTTTCCATTAATCATCTAAAAATTTTTCTCATCCGATGTGACATGCTCCCCTGCCCTTTTATTCTTCCTCCTCCCCCATAATCATTCCAGCTATTTATGTGCCATCAGCGAAATTTTTCACCTCTTCAGTCCCATTAAACCCTCGAATATTTTTTTACAACTCCATGTTAGAAGCAGGAACGACTTTGTCCTTCTCCAGCAAGAAAAAACTACTACTACTTAAGTATATTTTTTCCCGTTGACTCCAGCCAAACAAATACCTTCCGTTCTCGCAGCCGCGACGATCCTTTTGTCATCATTCTGTTACGTTCCGTTCCGTTGCATTGGCTTGGGTTTGGTTGGCCTGGCCTGGTCTGGTCTGGTCTGCTGGCGATGTTCCTGTGTACGTGCTAATATTTAATCTCGCAAATGGAGAGCTTTTCCAAGGAAATGTGGCACGAACGAGGAACGTTCATTTATCACATGGCGAGAGAGACTCTTCCCCTTACCTGCTTTCCCCAGCTTGTTCGCAGTTTTTTTCCTCCTATTGCCTTTTAAAAATGAACTTTTACATGCCATTTTCTCAATGAAAACGGTGTAAAAAGCCATTTTCTTTGGGTTTTATGACTCCTAAGGAGTCACATCCCCCATCTCCCCAAAACTTCCTTTCTTGGCTGGCTGCGCGAAATGAAATGAGAGTGGTTGGGCTCATCCATCCTCCGGGAATGGCTTTCATATTATATTGCGAAAAAACATCTTTCCCTATTTTTAATGTGAAATATTCCATATGAATTTTTTCCCCGGTGCTTGGTTCGCATTGCCTCTAAATCATCGCACGTTTTTATAGTTGTTCCTTGTGCCCCACAGAAGAAAAAAAAATCATTTTATAGCTGGGAGGAAAATTAATCCGGAAAAACGCTATATATTACGGTGAATCGTTGGAGGAATCGTATGTCATCGTCATCCAGCTTTATTTCACCTCGGAGAGTAATCTAATGCATTTTTTACTGGAGATCTTGAGAAGGACTCTCCGGAAACTGTGTGAACATGTTTCAACCTTCAGCAATAAATAGCTTTCATTTCCCATGTAAAACCTCGCCACCCGCAATTTCCATGCATACATATATGAACCCAGCCTCCAGGATTAGATGGGCTGTACGCTCAAAGCAAAAAGGCTAAATAGTCCATGGCCGGAAAAATCTGACCTCGATATCAGATTTCCTTTAAGAGGAGGATTAAATTGTTTGACATTTGGCTTTGACCGAGAATCTAAAGTTTCTGAAGGACTATTACAACTCTACACATTTAAGAAAGCAATACGTATTCAATTCATATTTCATCCCTACAAAATGTCTATAATACACATCCTCACCATTTGAAACTTACCCACTTGCAATGTTGCAGTAAAGGAACTTTTTGATTCGGAACAAGAAAAATTAACATGTTCAAAGTTTGAATTTTGAAAATGATCATAATAATTTGTCAGAGAGAGACATTTCAACATTGAGAATGAATATGAAATCCAGCTCTTGTGAAAAAATATATTTCTATTCAGGTGGAATCAAGGGTAAAAGGAAGCTAGAAGTAAGTTGGCTAATTTGGCCTCTAATTTCCGTATATGTTTCTCCAGTTGCCCCACCACTCCGAGGAATGGAACGGATGCCCTCATACCATACCCGACTTAAATTAGCCAAACGGGACTGGAAGTATGAAACTTTTTTCTTGTTTCATTGTTCCTCAGACTATGAACATGATTCCGGAATCTAAAGTCGGAGCTGCTACCCGCTACCCAGCCGCGGGTTAGATGCTAGACATCGTCTCTACTTCCTCTTCCGCTCCAACCAACTTTCGCTACAAAGGTGAGTAAGTAAAGTAACTATGTAGACATCTTCACGCGTACATGGTGGAGAATTCCCGGAAGCGTTCGTTTCAAAGGGCGCAGTAATAAGTAAGGAAAACTTGTTGGGAAACTCCATCTGAACCGGTGAGGATGAGGAAATGTAGTGCGTAGTGAGCCACATAAATATTCATTACTTTAGAATTTTTTAAATGCCCCAGGGCTTCGAAATACTTCCTTAATGTTCGGGTGTTGTGTTAATTGTGCAACCTCAGCCCAAGCTTAAAGCAAGAGAGGTGCGGCGGCAAAGCCCTATTAACTTTAGAAAAAAAGAAAAAGCTGGAGAAAAAAACTTTCCCATCTCTGAGGATTAATTTTCCCTCCTCCGAACCATAGATTCTTTTTCATAAAAGGAGGTATCATCACACCGTTATTTCCTCCGAGATTTTAAACATTGAGAAATATTTCCCTTCGGCTTAGCAAAACATTCTCGGGGAAAAAAGGAAGAAGGTGAGATAAAAAATGAGGCGAGGGGATCAATATTAACTGCGAAAAAAATCTTCCAAACGCCCGATTCTAAGAAGCATTTTGCGTATTTGCTCACCTTCTTTCAGAGCGTGAAGAAGGAGCGACGAGCAAGTTTAAAGTTTGAGCGGAGCCTTCTTATTTAAACAGGGCTTGTTCACCCCTCCATAATAAAATTAACTTGTAAACGGACGAAACAGAACCGAGAAGGTTTTTTCTAGTTTTTAATTAAATAAAACAATATTTATGTATGGCTCTGCTCGAGCAAGCAAAGTACCAGCAAACTTTTCAAAAACATCGCACCGCATCTTTTTTCGATTACATAAGCTCCACTTAACATACAACGATGCACCTCGAAAGTTCAAAATGCAATTAGATATGCCCAAGGAAAACCAGGCCAGCTTGATGCAAATGATTTTCCATGCTTTCAAAAATATATCACGAATCGCGATTATTGTTGCAATTTTCAACAGTACAAAAATCTCGCTCTGGCTGCTAAGGTCAGCTACTAAAAATTCTTTGCTTATTTTGATCTTGTTGATGTTTTATAAATGTTTAGAGTTGGAGTATAACCGCACGCTGTAAAACCGTTTCAAATTCGACAGATTGCAACTTAAATCAGTAAATAGCCTGAAGTCATCTAATCAAGACAAGACATGCGTGGGCATATTTTGGCTTGGGTCAGGTTTCAAATCTACTTACGGTAAAGCGTGCCGGCATCGCACGTGAAGATTTTTGTAGTTACAGTCGGCAGTCTCTTCATTTCCCATGGAGGAATGGTATTCGATTAGAAGTAAATTAGACATAAATAACTATTGCCTGCCCACAACTTCGAAAGCCCTCTCCTGGTTTCTAGCTCACCATTAGCCATGCTGTGCCAACTGCCAGCACAATTTGTTTAGCATCGCAACAAAATTTTGTGATAGAATGTGTGAAAACCAGACATTGTTAATGACTGATATCTCTAAACACTTGAATAAAGTTTATTCAATTCAATTCAATTCAATAGAATTCAAGGTTCTAGAGCGCAATAGAAAAATTTCGGAATAGATTTATTTTTTAAAAAATTGGCAGGGCGCGTGCTAAAGGACCGAGTTTATGATGAAATCTTCATGGAGCACATGATTGATCCGACGTAAATAGACCGAGTTGTCCAGGTAGAGGGCTTTCGAAGTTGTGCACAGATAAAATGTCCGTCTGCACCCGCTATTCCTCACTTTTTATTTCCGTAACCACGCAAACAAATAATTCTAGTCCATTTATAATCTCGTCATTCATCCGGTATCACTGAGCAAACACTTTTCGGAGTTGTACTTGTTGAAAGGCTCTATTATAAAATTAAAAAGTGCTACGATCTTTGTGATTTAAGATGCTCTAGGATAAGTAGAAATATTATGCCCGCAGAGATGACCAAATCAATCGATGCGATAAAGGTAACAATTTTCTTGCAGTGTTGAATTACCATCGGTTTTAAACCGCAAAGCTTAATTAGTCCTAACCCTTAATGCTTAAGCTTGTAAACATTTCTCATTATCTTACTATCTGAGATATTAACATCTTAGCATTATTATCTCTATTTTTATGCCAAAAAATCGTCAAAATGTGTCTCATTAAAAACATTACTTTATCGCGGAATGCCTAACCATTAAGGATCGCGATGATAATTTTTATATCTTTTCACGCACGGCACGGAAGGAGTCATCCAAGTCTAGCCCAAGCCCAGCCCTATCTCATACGCAGCCATTGTATTGCTATGTCAATTCAAGATAGTCGCAGGTTGATGGATGCACCCACTCCTACTACGAGCTGAAGTAAACAAAATTCTGTGGGAATATTTTTTTGTTACCGCGATGAATGAATTATTTTGCTACGACTTGTTTTGGTTTTTCGAAGTAATGACATTGGTACCATTTTTTCGTGCGATCATTCCCACCATTTACATGTGACGCGGCTTCTCGAGTCTACCTAGCCTTACTCCACATCCCCATCCTAGATTTTTTCCCTAAATGTGGGATTCTTCTGATTCCTCCACCATTTAAAAAAATATTATTACTGTCAAATTGCCGCTCGCAGTTCCTCTCTGACATTGAGCCCAATACAGGGCACAGGGGGTTGAGTCAGGAGGTTTGATGTGATTATGATGACCGTTCCTAATATATTATGACATTAAGTTTTATGAATGCGATTATGCGTAAGGAACATTATTTTTATGTTTATGGCGAAGTGCACCACAAAACTGCATGCTCCTATTCTAGTCTGCCTCGTCATGTTATGTTATGCATGCACAACATTCAAATCAAAGCACGTTGAAAACGAGAGTGTCAAAGGAGGCGAAACTGGTTCACTCCACAAAACATGAAAATAGGTGATGCGTTTGAGCAGAGGAGCCTGTAACAAAAAAAAATTGAATATAGGTATCTCGATAGCGCTTCTTCGACACAATTCCACAGCCATTTAGGATGATTTCGATCTGCGATCATTTAGCGAAACATAAATAGCCGTAAGTAAATACTTATACTGACTTAGTCATCTCACGCACCAGAAAAAAATATGCGTAGGGCTACACTGATCCTCCACAGGTCAAAATCAAACCAAACGAATGATTAGATTGAACGAATGTGACATGGCATAAAACGACATAAGGCAATTCGCAAAATTCAAATCAGAATCTGCGAGAATGTAAGCGAGCTAGCCAGTGTATAAAAGTAAAGTTTACATTATGGCATCCTTCGCTACCCCAATTTTTTTCTGAAATGACTCCTCCGTTTTGAATATCTACTTATCCATCTCTTAAAAGGCTAAAAAGTGTGAGTTAGCAGTGTTTTGTTTTGTTATGAATTGTTATTGTGTGGACAAGAGAGTGAAAAAAATGGAGCGCCAGCCTAAGTGCATCATCATCACAATCACAATCATCATGGATGTGAAGTGTAGGTAAGAAACTAAGTATTTAAGTATTATTCATTCCATTCCCCACTTTTATGAATTGCAGTAGGCATCATCCCTACATCACACCAAACTACTTAGCCAGCCACCGTTGCCGTTGATTTGAGTTGACTGCCACGATTGTCAAATTGCAAACGAACTCTTAAAGGTAGTTAACCGCAGTGGTGCTACTGACCAAACTATCAATAGATTTTCCCCCATTGTCAGCTCAGAAATTGGTTGACTATCAAAGAAGTAAAAAAGACTACAAGTTGTAACGAGTATAGCTTTGTTGCGTAATATAGGGGGACGGTGAAGTGAATGCAGAAAAAAAACAAGAAAATTGGATATTTTTTTTCATGAAACTGGCTCTGGCCTAGGTTGGCTCGACTCGGCTTGGCTTCATCATCTTAGGGTTTTCTTACTCTTTATAGTGGCAGATATGCTATTTGTCCAAGCCCAAATGAATATATCGGTGGTAGTGAAGGTGGTTAGTTGAATAATGGTTCATTTTCATAGGCCGACCTGATGCCCTATCTTCGAGTGAAGTGACGCTCGCGAATAAATTTTTTTGGGAATAGATGATGCGATTACCTTTTTGGATTTTTTGGATGGATCATACTATCATCATAACACGGCAATCATGATACGATGACCAATGCCTGAGTTGAAGTTGAAGGTGTAGTTTGTTTTTCTTTGTTCTGACCAGTGTGCTCTGTGCATCGTTATCCCCCTCCGTCCTGTCCCTTGACTTTAGAGAGTTCATGAAAAAAAGGAGCTGCTCCCTTACCTCATCTTTGGCAACATTCAACTTCGAAATTAGAAAAAAAGTCATCATGTCAAATGCAAACATCCACATTAAGTGAGTAAAGTAAGTTTAGTAAAATTCATTTCGCGTAGTCGGAATTCGTTGGTAGTTTGTATTCATTAGAATGCGAATTGAATCGCTATCACTGGTCATTCCACCCCACTTCGAGGATATTATTTTGGGCTTCATCTTCTGAACATGGATCGGTATCGTCATTGAAATTCCCAAAAAATTAAGAAAATTTCGAAGGGGCGGTGATCGTGATCATGATGGTGATGTGATAGAGTGACACAATATTTTTTTTAAACTTTGCAGAGTGCATCCATATCCATAGTCGTTTTGTAGTGGGACATGCGCATTTACGTGGAATAAAGTGAACGGGGTAAAGTAATTGTAGTGGGGGCTGTTATTGTGCATGGTGTTTGTTATCACACTAACGTTACCCCTTATTCAGTGTCAGGTCAATATTCTCATTCGCTGTTACACTGCGCCACGCCAACAGTGCATCAGAGCGCCATTGCATTGCATTCTCGAGGGGATGTTGCAATAATAGTGATAACAGTAATGTGTCCAGAGGACAATACTTCTGGGAGAAAGTGAAGGTTATAGGTAAAGTGCTAAAAATAGAAATCTTCCTGGATTGGATGGACTTTCGAGTGACATGTGAAGTGTTCGACCATGAGATCTGTGAAGTGTGTGCGGGTCCTCTGGACTATTTCTGTGATATTGGGACTCTTCATCGAGCAATCGGAATCGGTGCTAGCATTTAGGTCACTCTATGATACCGCAAGGCTGCTCAGTAGTTTAGTCAGTTCGAAAGCGAGAATTAGGAGAATTCCAGAGGCACCAACGACGGTACATATTAAATTGCAGCCATAAAATATTTTCAAAAAGCCCGAAAGGAAATGGGGACCTGGAGTTTAAACTGGATATGCTCATGTTGATTTCAACAGGTTTCATTGATTAAGCGTAATGGCTACCCGGCGGAGACGCATTTGGTGCCAACGGTTGACGGGTAAACATATCAAGAATTTTTGGTGTGCTAATTTTTTTACTTGGGTTCTGAAAATTCAATTCATTTTTCACTATCAGGTACATCCTGGAGATGCACAGGATTCCCCATAGTCGGAACATAAATCCCAACAACTCCACTGCGATCAAGATCTCGTAGGCAGTCCAAGTTCCCCGTGCTGATCCAACACGGTAACTTCCAGTCCAGTGCTGATTGGGTTATTAATTACCCCATTAGTGACTCCCTGGCATTCACCTTGGCCGACGAAGGGTACGACTAGGCTTTATATGCCAAGAATTTCTTTGATGAGTCTGGGAAGCTAATCGAAGATGTTATAAATAATAGTTATTAAGACAAGACTCATTTCATTTCTTAATAATTTTAAATAAGCGGGTTACTAATTATATTCTTGTTAATGTTCCTGGTTGTGATGTTTAGGTACGACGTATGGATGGGGAACCAACGCGGTAAAATTCCAGTTTTTTAAGCGTTTTGAGACAATATCATCTTTCAAGTGACAAAGTATCTAAAGCTTGAGTCAGAATACCGGTTTTTTTGTTGTGCTCCACAGGCAATGATTACTCGTACCGGCATAGGGAATTCCCACTGTCCAGCAACAATTTCTGGAATTTCAGGTAGAAAAAAGTTCTCTTTTATATGACTTGTGGCAGATGTAGCACTGGAGAAGGAAATTTTTTTACGGTGCGGGGTAAACCCGAACCCGATCTTACGTGAGCTGTAAACCCAACTACCATTTCTGGACGGATAATAAGATCCTGTCCCAAATTGGGGCAATCGGATCTCACGATTTCTAATGTAAATTTGGGGTTGTTTCAAGCTAATTGCTCAAAAGTTCCCAGATTCAACAAATCTCAATGCAAAATGCAATGATTGCAGATTTCAAGCCCTACTATTTTCCACGAGTTTCGGAACAAGGCGATTCAGATTACAATGTATGATTTTTTGGGTGCCATAAATTACCGTCCTCAATAATAACATCCTTCTCTAAAATGAAAACAATCCGATTCGATATGGATGTTTACAAGAGCAAACTTCATTTTTTCTAATTGTATGCCTACGGCTATTTTTTTCTAATTTGATTCGCACTTGTTTTTCCCTATTCAACCCACTCACTCAGTTTCCACGAGATAGGGATATACGATGTGACAGCGATGGTGGACTACATCACAAACCAGACGAACCAGCCGAAGGTTAACTACATTGGGTTTTCCATGTAATTTTCTACCACAAAATGCTCCTTTCTCATATTAAATAATTTTTTTTGGTGAGAAGTGGAAGATCTCTAAATGCTTCATTTTTTATCCAGGGGCACCACTGCATTTTTTGCTGGACTCTCCAAGCGTCCCGAGTACAACGAGAAGATCAACATGGGCATCATGCTCGGACCGACTCCTTTCCAGGAGTACTTTTTGAACGGGGCTGTCCGACTAATTAGCTCGGTAGTGTGGTTGGGCGAGGTGAGTTCTTGCAACATTAATGGGTTTCTTAAAACAAGGAGGAAAAATACAGGAATCCAATCATTTCTTTGTATAGCTTGTCCAAAATGTGATTGGTACAATCCCCGTCCTACCGCAATTCCTCACGAACGTCCTTCATAGGCTTCTACCGATCCTCTGTAGTCCGAGAATTGATGTACTGGGGGTTTGTGTGAATGTGAAACAATCCCCGTCCTACCGCAATTCCTCACGAACGTCCTTCATAGGCTTCTACCGATCCTCTGTAGTCCGAGAATTGATGTACTGGGGGTTTGCGTGAATGTGATGCGACTCGCTTTCGGCGATGACCACGGGAATATCGAGGGGGTAAATTGAACTCACTTTGATGAATTATGAATGAAGAGCAGCTAGCTAGAGAGTTAAAATTCATGGATTTAATTTCGATCCTGGGAAAATTGACACTTGTGCAGGAGAAAATGCCCGTGATCACGTCAGTCTTCCCGAGTCCGAACTCGATGAAAATGTTCCTCCACATCATGCAGCTCATTGCCACCGGCAGATTCTGCGAGTATGACTATGGAGTCGCGAAGAACATGAAGGCGTACAACAGACAAAATCCACCGGATTACAACTTGACGAATGTCCAGGTGCCGATTGCCATCATTGTTGGGGAGAATGATAACATCGCCCATCCGGAGGTAAAAATATTTATGAATTGTCTGCCTCGAATTTATTTTTACGACATTCAGAGACCAAGATCCCGTAGGCGTTTAAGAGTTAGAAGTTAATCATCATTTGCTCGAGAATCATTACTAATTTCATGTACAAAATGCTTTCTTTGCGTTATGAATCAATTGTTGATTTAAATTAACTGTTGTTGCATGTTTTCCCTCTGTTTATTTGTACAGGATGCCAAAACACTGCGAAGTAAACTTCCGAACGTCATAGACTTCCACTACGTTCCCAATCCGCACTTCACCCATTTGGACTTCACCTACGCGAGAGATACGAGGGGTCTAGTGTATGACCACGTATTAGAGCTGCTAAATAACACCGCAAAGAGTTTCCAAATTGATATAAAGAAGCGGTCAGTGCGGTAGTAGGAAGGATTAGGGAACGATATATTCTTTCATCTATTCCAATTTTTTCATTACAGTCCAGTGCCATCATAGATAGCCAATAATTGAAGAGTATTTACTATATACTTGTTTACTGCAATTTACAATGTTTTACTACATACCTAGCTAACCTTAATCAATTTTTTTGTTATTGCTTCGAAGTTTATCAAACTTTTAATCGATTTGTGATATGTGCCTTCCGGGAGAGACACAGGCAAAATGCAAATGATTAAAAAGTATACTATTTATGATTGATGCTCTGATTACTTTTTTAATTTATGAGATTTTTAGTCGCCTCGTGACCCCCTTCCACTTCTGGATGAAATTGAATTCTCGAGTTGGCAATTTTTCCAGCGAAGCAGATTCAAATTCATCTGGCTCCCACATGGGAGCGATTGGCCAATATTTTTTCGCAGAGTGAATTGATATTTTGCTCTGGAGAAAAAGCAAACAATTATTTTTTACTTGTTTCTAGAAGAGAAACACAGCCATTTAATGCAATATTCATCAGCTCCACTAAACTCCTCCAGTAACTCTAGATCTCATCCCCTCCATTTTCACAAAATTAAAGCAAACAAAGCCCCCCAAGCACCGGTCACCGGTTCACTTGAGCAGTCTTATGAATTGCGAATCGCAATTTTTTCCCATATCCTCGCATTTATTTTTCTTCCCTTTGTGCTGACTATAAAAATGTGGGTCATTGGCATCCATTGTGTACTTTGTGTTGGGTCTGCACATTACCCCTAGTATTTTTTTCTCACACGCGAGCAATTAAAGTTCCGCCGGTACAGTGTTCTTACAGAGTAACTTGTTACTAGGTTTTAGTTATCATGCGAGTTCCTCCTCTGATGTGTGATAATCCAATTGGAGTCCTGAAGGGAGATGAAATGACTTATGCAAATACAAACTCGAGCGGGGCATAACTAAAGCGACGAAACGATTGGAATGGTTTCCGCGCATCCCACTCCGCATCCAAATCCTCCACCAACTCATTCCAACTCCGGCTTCATTTCATTTCATTATTTTCCACGCAATTGCTCACAATCAGGGGGAGAGGGGCATGAAAAATGGATGAGATAACGTCTCCAACCCAGCACCAGCCTCATCCTCAGATGGAAATGTATACATTACTTGAGGAATCCTCTCACACAAAGAAAAACAAGGAGCCCCAATGGTTATTACTTCCTTTTCACACGTGCTCATCCCACCCCGACTCACTCACTTATTATTTTCCATTGTGTGTGTAAGTATGTATCTCTGTCTGTGCGGCGGAGCTAAGTAAATACCACTTATTATTGATGTAGCGAAGCCAAGCAAAAGAAAAATATGGAGCATTGTCTTGTTTTCCATATCATATCCCACTTTCTCCCCCACATACTTCGAGGATTTCCATGCGAAGACAAAGAGAAGTACATAGAATACAACGCAGATATTCTGCTTTGGAATATTGCTTGTGCATAATAATGAATAAAAATGGATGGAGCGAGAAAGTTTTGAGAAGTGTTGCATGAGTGTAAAAGCCCGTAAACTTCGTTTCCATTTCCATTCCAATGCAGTGATGTTTTCCAAGTAGTGGGACTGGTGTGCTCCTCGTAGGCTGTAGAAGTGCTCTAATTTCTTGGATGTGCCACAAATTTTTTAATGCTTGGGAGGGAGATGTCTGGATAAGAAGCCGTGGTAATACAACCTGTTTCACAATTAAAGAGCCAGTCCATTTTATCTACATTGTAGTCAAATAAGATCGTGGCTATGTTTGAAATTACGGGAAGTAAGACGACAAATTCAATTTTGTACAAGTCCAGGAAATACCGACAGTATATAGATACGTTCCTTATTCCTTAAATATTTGATCAGCGTAAATAAACATTTTTGATTGATCACCAAGATTCCCTGTCACGCACCTAATAATTCTGAAAAGATCCTTATAAGCAACAAATAATATTCAAAAGTTTACACCGTGCGTGGGAGTAAATACATTACCCACACTACTTTATTTTACGTACTCAATTCCTCGCACAGATTTACAATGGCGTACATCAACTTCCAGCAATAATCCGTACTTTGTTCATTTCCCACTCTGAAGCTTGAAGTGATTTCCCCTTAAAATTCCTCCAATCCCCCCATCATGATAGAAAAGCTCCTTAAATCCAAAGCCAAGCCAAGCCAAGTTTTTTTTCCCAGAATGAGTGAGTGTATATGTGATGCCAACAAAGCATGTAAAATTGAGTACGGTAACGGTACTTAATCGTTTCCATTAAGCTCCACATTACATACCAAATCCCAATAAAAAAAGTTTTTCTCCGTGTGTGTTCCCGCATCTCCAAACTGGAGTCATGTAAAATTGAGTACGGTAACGGTACTTAATCGTTTCCATTAAGCTCCACATTACATACCAAATCCCAATAAAAAAAGTTTTTCTCCGTGTGTGTTCCCGCATCTCCAAACTAGAGTCTCCAGCGACTTCCTGTTTTCTTCCTTTCGGAGAAATGAGTAATACAAGATAAGTTACTACTACCACTACAACTACATCTACAGCTCCTTTTACTTTACTCCTCCTCCACTCCTACTTTTTTTATAGGTAAGTCAACGAAGCAAACCAACTCTGGCGAAAAACAATTTCCTCGTGAAAGGAAGCCCGACCAGATGAGTAGTTTCCCTCTTTCTTTTCATGAAAGCGCACTTAGTGCTTACACAAGGATGCCTTTCCTCCTCAGTTTTTGGTCATTCTCCCGGAAAGAATTTTGTTGGCTCGTTCGGAGTCCGCATCCTCCTCATCAACCAAACTTTGTTTTCTTTCCTGTTTCCCTCCAGCACTTTTCTTCTGCATCTTCTCCTTTCCACGCAATTTGCAATTTTGAAAGGGCCCAAGGAGCTCCAGTGATGTGCTGTGATGAAGGCAATTCTCGCAATCAGTTTAAGCTGCTGCTACTCCCACTGCAGAAAAAAATATATACATGTTATGCATTATGATAATGGGCCCGGATGCGTATGTAAATGGGGAGCTGTATCTGGAGTAATGTGATTCCTCGTTATTTTTAGATGAGGCAATTCCAGCCCATCCACGTAATATATGATCATCCAATTTCATATGATATCGTTCCCCAGGATTATGATTATGGTCCCCGGATGAAAATTTTTACCAGGCCCAATGCTCTTTTCAATGGCTTATATTGGGCAGAATTAGTTGCATAAATAACGCGCAGCTTATCAGTTCGCCGCTATAGTTGTAGTACCCACTTTCTCAAGAAAAGTCCCCCTTACCTTTCCACGGACGTGTTGGAGATGAAAAAGAATTATGAAAGTATGCAGACTCTCATGATTCCCCACTTCCGTCCATGAAGAAAGGGGACACATGGGTGCGTGCTGTTTCTTGTCAAATTCTCCCAGAGAAACAGAAAGAAAAATGATGCTTCTGAAACGCTGGAGGAATTGCAATTTCATTAAGAGGGCATAAGGTTCTTTCTCCAGAGACGATATACTCAGACCGGAAACACTGCGAATGAATGAAAGACTTTCCGCGTGGCACTTGTGTCCCAGCTCTTTGTCACATTCCTCATGCTTCATTCATAAATATTAGCAGAGTCATATGCTTATGCTTACTGAATGTAATATTCCCTTTTTTGTTTACTTTTGCATGAAAAATTTCCCAGCTCCGTTCAGAATCAGATGCGACTTGAGAGAAATTCTCGAGTGCACTACTACTTACATACTATTGCTGGAAAAAAATGCGATGATGGTGCTTCCTGGCA
>JAHZNH010000815.1:0-18884 GCA_027744355.1 Tyrannoseira gladiata
TCTTTTTTCTCTGACTGGAGAATGGATGCCTTTCTAATATTGTAGAATTAAAAGGGTTTCATGATTAAGTAGTTTCATACCGAAGAGGACACTAGAAACGCACACACATTCAGTCGCACACACACATAAACGGTTTGATGAAATGTGTGCATCCGAGTGATGACCTTGAGATTTACATATATGTACACAAGCCATACGTCATTATAATGACTATCGCAAATTCGCATGCAAGAAAATGATTGCCAACCACCGACGACTAGCTGAGAGTCTTGCTTTGGCTGGTCATCATCATCACAGAATGTTGTCCACCACATCTTTTATTTCCATGCTTGCCAAGCTAGGAGCACCGAGGCGAAAATTTAAGTCTCAAGTTCTTGGCTGGGACACGCATTTTTTTCTCTCAATGAAAATATGAAAACCTATGCTTATTCACGAATGAATTTTTCACACTCTCGTTCTGCTCGCATAATACAATCAAGATCGCAGAGTGAGATACCTCCTTGGAAATCTCATGTGAGTGTCCTCCTAGAGAGGATTTTGAAGAGCCAGAGAGAGAGAGAGAGATATATTTATACATTTTTTTTTTCATGACTATGCCTACTCCTATACATAGTGGCTCATCATCATCAATCATCTTTGATATTGTGTCCATAAAAGAATGAAAAAGAGTCAATCAGCCCGTTGGAGATGTGATTAAGACAGTTGGACAGCTGTGCGCTGGCTGTAATCACTGAGATTTCTATTTGGGATGCGTGTTAGAGCGTGTGGCTTCACCGATGGCTTAAATCATGGATGGACACTGACGCTAACTGTGTCGCCAGAAGAGTTACAAGCTGAGATTTAAAAAAATGAATGACTAGCTATATCTCTCTGAGAAATCTATTTTCTGATGTGGCAGCGGATGATGTCATTTTCGAGGTGCAAATATGCAAATTGAATGAACATTACGTATTCAATTGTTTGCTTAGGCTAAAAAATATATTCTAACTAAGTATCTTCAGCACATTATTGTAAAATGCGCGTGAAATTAACTCAGCGAAAAATTATTTGCTTGCACGTGCGCTGCATGGAAAGTCAACGGAAAGGATGACTCGGCCTTAGTTTTAAATGATTAGTGTAAGCTCGAGGGAGAGTTTTGAAGATTATGAGTAAAGTACTACTACTACTACATAATGTGCTAATGTTATTACTACCATTAAAATTCTGAATAAGTAGTATGGCTTAAAATGCATAAGTATGTATTCTCCCGGTTTTTCATTTTGTACCGATGTTTTGTAATCATCGTTGTAATTTTCTTCCGAAGGAAATATGTATACAAAATCCACTAATCATTTTCTTTCCAAAGGTTTTAAATATAAATATACAAAAGCCCGAACGAGAACTGACAAAAGTTTTGTTTATTTTTCTAATCAGACGGGGCTCATAAACTAGAAAAAATGAGATTGTGCTGAATGCTCAGCTATAAAGGAGTTCTTTTGGCTCTATTTCATACTTTAAAAAAAATCATGTTTCATGCAAACCATCCATCCAATTCATCCTTCATCCTGATCATCACCCCACCACTAACACCAATCACCAACCAAACACCGCCATTGCATTCACACCGAGGAAAAAATAGGAATTTTTTACCCACATTATACTTGCTCCGGAGTTCTAGTGTTCCACTAAATAAGGTGAAATGCGATATTTAGTGAAAACATTAAACCAGTGAATTCTTGTTGTTTATTGTTGTTATATCCGTTCCGGTATTATATCGTTGACACGGTGGTGGTGGTGTTGGCCATCGGATTGGAATTGAATTTCGAAAATTTCCTTAGGAAAATTCATTGCAATTATCACAAGGACCGTCGATTTGTTCCACATCTCTGAAAGGAGGTATGTATTTGTCTTCCGCGAATTTCTTGAATACTTCGGTTCCTCAATTTGAATTGACTCAAACGCAGTCTGGTTTGGAATTTTGCTAAATCGTTGCTAAAGTTCGGGATAAATGATTATCATCCTAAGTAATTATCACAAGGACCGTCGATTTGTTCCACATCTCTGAAAGGAGGTATGTATTTGTCTTCCGCGAATTTTCTGAATACTTCGGTTCCTCAATTTGAATTTACGCAAAAGCAGTGTGGTTTGGAATTTTGCTAAATCGTTGCTAAAGTTCGGGATAAATGATTATCATCCTAAATAAAACACAGAGCAAGAATTTTCGAGATATTTGAAGCATTCTTGGATGACTCATGGGAGAGAACTTTGTACAGTTTGGCTCAGCCCTGATTTCGCGTTCTCGTGAAAGCAAGCGTTTAATTCTACATTTCCCCTCCCTCGTACCTTTCCTTCCCCTTACCTCTCTCTCTCTCTTGAGAGGTTATTGGGTGACTCATGGGAGAGAACTTTGTACAGTTTGGCTCAGCCCTGATTTCGCGTTCTCGTGAAAGCAAGCGTTTAATTCTACATTTCCCCTCCCTCGTACCTTTTCTTCCCCTTACCTCTCTCTCTTGAGAGGTTTCCTACTTTCTACATCTGAGAATGTAGAAGATGGTGGCGGTGGTAAATAGTACATTATTGTATCCGGTGCTACTGCCACTTATCTGTAAAGCACTAGTATCTTATGAGGTGGAAAATCATGTCAGTGAACTGAACTGTCATGGTTTAACCCAAGTATCGTGCATTAATTATTGTCTCCCTCAGTCTCCCATTTTTGTATGTCACTCTCTGCAGTCTGCAGACTATATATTTTTTTCTCAAGTTTTGGCATGCTTCACAGAGCTAGAAACGCGTTCAAACGAAAAACAAACAGCTTACACATTTTTTAATGAGATGACATCTCTCGAACAGAACAAATGCATTGTCATTTTTATACCGACACAAACAAAGCCAGATCTAGATCTGCTAATGGTGAGATGCAGTTGCTGCACGGTCGGTCTTTCCGACTGGTTATAGATAAATGAGAGAAGTTATCATCGTCGTCATGAATCCTTTTTTGCATGATGTGATGTGTGAAAGTGACGTGAAAAAATGTGGAGAGAGAAAGAGATGTGTGTGTTTGCAACGTCAATGCAATGTGGTAATATCTATAACCAGCAGCAGCGACAGCGTCGGTTTTTTTATTTAAAAAAATCGTCCTATAAGTATGCCTATTTGATTTGATATTTGCATTACCAATATAATATGATCTATAGGATGCAGACGTGTTGGCAAACGCCACAAGTAGAAAACTGGAGCAGAACAAGGATGAGAATCATGATGATGATGATGATGATCATGAGCCGGAGATGAAGGAGAAGCGTGTGTGCACCAGAGAAAATAATTGTGGAGGGGAAACGAGCGTGAAAAGCATAACGGCAAAAAAAAAGAATTTACTTAGCTCATGATGAGTCTCATGTTTGAAAAAGTCTTTAAGAAATCATGTCAAGAAGAAAGAAACCACCGGCGCACCAAAGAATAATGTTGAGACAGACATGCATACAATTCCTCTAACGTGATGATCTCTTTCTTCTCATTTCCTCCTCCAAGGAAAAAGCAACATAAAAATTGTGGATGGATTTACTCTCGTGTGTAGGAATTCTCTCGAAACTGATTCCACATGATTTTTTATTGCTGTGTGAATTGTGAATGATAATAGTCTACATAACGGCGTAATTATGAAGACTTGTAAGAGCGGAATTTTTTTCGTGTAAAAAAATATGTAAATGTTTGGGAAAACATTTGAACGAAAATGGTTACAAGAAGAGGATAAGTATTTTCTTCTGGGAAATCATATTTTTTTTCTCGGTGTGAAGGCATATTTATCAATCACTTGAGTTGAGCTGAGCAGCCAGAGAAATAAAAAAATGTGGGAGGACACATTGTGTCGTTTATTATAACGAAGTGAGTGAAGTGAGAGGGAAGACATATGCATAAAATATATACTCGTACGGGAAATGAAAGTCTTCTTCCTAGGACCAGAAAATCTTTTTTTTTGTAATTTACGAACGATTTACGAAGTAAAAGAGGATGAGTGTACTTTTCTGTTTCATTAGTTAGATGGAAAAATAGGGCTGGCTGGCTGGCTAGACATATGATATAATTATGAAGTGAATGACACCCAAAATTTGGCTTTGATACTGATTTAATATGCCCGTTTTCCCTATCATCACAACACTCTTTCGGTGTTTCAAGGAAGCAGCTTGTCTGTACCTGCTTCTGATAATTTGATCTCGTCTTTTTTGCCACATTCATACATATGTGCTTATGATGTGCTTGCGTATTTTGCATCAAAGATCGGAGATAGATTATTTGTGTGGTATTATTGAACGAAATCGAAGTTGAAATTCAATTGCTTTGGTTGGTTGAGAATGAAAAATTGATTCGAAGAAAACTATTTTTATTATTGGATTTATTTTCTTCCCAGGGTTTTCTTGGATTAAGATGTGTAAGGATTCCCCGTTGTCATAATGGATTTGGCTTTACGCTTCGCCATTTCATTGTTTACCCTCCGGAGCTATATTCTGAGGTACGAATGTGAGCGGAGATTATAGTCCTCCAAATCTTTTAATGGGATTCTAATGCATGTGACACTCTACGGATTTAACTGCACCATTTCAATATTCATCTGAATTTCTTTTTTCTCACAGGATGGGGAAGCTGACGGTCTTGAGCACACCAATGGCATGGGACAAGGCAGACTTCACAAAGTAACTGAACCTGTGGACACGATATTTGTGAAAAGTGTTAGAGAAAACTCTCCTGCATCTTACGCTGGACTATGTGTCGGTGAGTAAAGATACATTTCTTATCATATTAATTACAAAAAAATCTTGAGAATGCGATGAATGCACGTTTCAAGTAAATAGTATCTTTTGTCCACAAGTTTTTTTCTTTTTCCTTACGTATAATGCACATTGACTTTGTATACTCCTTTGCTGAAAAGTCGATTAGAACTAATGATTTGGTATGAACTTCCTGTTCTGCAATCGTATTTTTCATCTCATTCAAGTGGAAAGCAGAGCAATGCTAATGATAATAATAATAATTCTTCATCGAGAGAGTTTCTATGAAAGACGAGACTTTTATTTCCGCCCGAGTTTTTTTTTTCTTTTGACCAGGCATTCTAACAGGAACTGGTTTGGTTTTCCCTTTGATTTTCACTCGATAAAAGAGCTTTTATCACCCGTTCTCCTTCTTTAATTTAAAAAGTTTGAGTTGGTGTGCGTCCTTTATTATGACTATGGCTGCCTGACCTGAAATGATGATAAGGCTGAACAAGATAATATAAATACCAAAATAGACTAGTAGCACATAAGTTGTGGCACTAGTTAGCCTAGTGGTAATTGTGTAGTGGTGTGGTCACAACAAAGATTGATGACAAGCAAGGGATATAATGGCAAAACGTTATTAGTAGTAGGTAAAGTATACGCACCATAACATTTTTATTCTAATGAAGTTTCCCACAATTACTTTAGGTAATGTAGGCTGATTATAATTAGATGATTAGCAACGTTGTGTTCCGTAAGTATAACCGTACTAGTTTTGAGTGATTTCTATTTCAGATACATATATAGATTAGACGCCTAGCAGTTAGAGACTTTCTTCATGTAGTAGAACGAGCGTAGGTACTCTCATTTTCAAACTGAACTGTCGCTATCATTTGCGATGGTAGGATGATCCAAATAAATTGCTTCCTTTCGTCATTTATAATATGTGCAGTAAATTATCTGCTAATCGAAACTGCGTCGCAGGGATCTTGTGAAATTGGATTTATTTGTGACACGAGACATTTTCATCACGCAAGATTTCCTATACGCGCATGAAAGTAATGTACATATGTGAATACTGTAATGTAAACTGTAAAAATACTAGTTTGAATTTGAAAATCCCCATGAGTGTTTAAAACGGCATTAGAAAGTACGTCTTTTTGTCATTTTTCAAAATAAAAATGCACTGGAAATAGTGGAAATATCCGAGAAAAATGCATAAGTCCAAGAAGATTGAAAAGATATATTTATGACTTTTATGAGATATTTAGGAGATCAAATTGCATATGTATATGTATTAAATTGGAATTAAATTAATTGTACTTGCATATTTTAACGATTGAATAAGTTCATTTGACTTTTGTGCCCCTTAAGTAAATACTTATCTGTAATTATTATTTACTCTTTACAATTTGATTAAGTTTAATTTTTTTGACATTTTTCACCTCACATATTTTTGTTTGGTGTTTTTTTACTTTTATATTTTTGCCTGAATTGAATCTGATTGCTTGCAACCGCAACCCTTCCCTTCTCCCCACACCAATTTGGCTTTTGGAATGCTCACACAGGCGATCGAATTGTAAGCGTAAATGGCGAAACGATAGTGGGGAAAAGATTACGACCAGGTAATTGTATAATATGCACTGTCGTTTTTACGATGATGTGATGACATTCACATACAAAACAATCAACAGCAATCAGTGTTTTCCTTTGAAACAAACAACTTTTTTATTAAATTATCCGCTTTAATCCATTTTTTATTTGCTATATATATTCCTTATCATGTGCAGGTGGTATCTTTAATTCAGAAGACTAGAGATTTGTTGTGCTTAGAAGTTTCACCAAAGCAGTATGATACGCTGCAATTGGTAAGATTTTAATTTTAAAAAAGGTTTTGCTTTGTTTGTTATATATAGCTCCAGCTTTGTCATGCGAAGTCTCTCCGATTTGCACTCATTTGTACAGTCTGATGTTGTAACGCTCTGCATGCTTTTGAAATATATAATATGCACTGTTTACTAATATTTTTTACGAATATTCTGGTATGAAAACATACGGGGTAAAGGTGAAAGGGTCGCTCGTGGTACAGGGATTAGTGTTTGACGGGGGTAAAATTTTAATGGAGAAACGTAGTGATGATAGTATTATAGTAATGTTTATACTCATGATTCCAGTTCTATGAGGAGCAAGCGTATCGGCCGGAGACAAATCAGCGACCTTACGAACCTCTAAGAGGAGTAAGTTCTGCAGAACCTTTGTATCATCAACCTGTGCATGTGCAAGGAAACAACCACTACCACCCCGGAAGTACTGGTCACCTGGCGAACGACTACGCTTATTCCAACCGTTCATATGACACAACGGATTATACCAGATTGAATAATAATATGTCATCTAGCCATTCACCGGCACAGTTCTTTTCCCACCTTCCACGTCCAATCCCTTATCCGGGCAAGGTAAATATGATAATTGAAGAGCAACCTAATTTCAGAATACAAAGCTGTTTATGTTGATTCCATTGAGACAATAATTATTGTATGTTTTTCATGTTCAGAACCCAGCAGTCAATGCTACATCTTCTGCTTGGGCCAGTAGAAGCACTGAGCGAAATGGAGACCGAGCTTATCTCAGCATCTGTTAGTTCAACTTCCACTGGCCAACAACAACGGCAACAGCCGCAGGGATATTATCCGTTCAATCATTCGTTTGACAAGTCAGCAGTATTGTGGAAGGTTAGGGGGCGCGATGAGCAAAATTCTGGAGCTAAAAGTGCCGACAGTATTCTTGGCGAAAGTGGGGGAGGCGATTCGGCAGTGTACAGAAGTCCACTCCGATCCGAAAGTATGGAATGCTTAGCCAACCTGAACACTAGTTCAGACGTTTCTTGGAAGAACGCCGGTCCTGGCTATCGATTTAGTATTAGCACAGCCAAAGCCCAAGGGACTAGTCAGCCCTCCGATTTCCGTAATACAATGGTTGTTACCATGTCCAGTACAAACAGCGGCCAGAACTCTCGCCACTTGCGCGATTCTGCAGTGTATTCCGACGGCGGTCTTCCCCCATCCAGTTCTCTCAATCCATACTCTGGATATGAGACCCAAATTGTTGATAGAATACGGAAAAGTTGTGAACAAAAAGAGGAATTCTTAAAACGCCCCAATCAACCGTTTTGGGGTCCCTTTAGTCAACAGCAGCAGGCCCCACCATTCCCCAAAGAGCTCTACGCTCAGCCCCAAAAGTTCACTAAAGTCCCGTGGCCACCGGAAAATATTCAACCTTCGGTCTCATCGACTCAACAACCCCTCCAATCAAGCGTGTCAGAATCGAGAAATCTGGCAGGTAGGATCGAAAAGAAGCCAAAGTCTAGTAACGTGACAGTGATAAGTGTTCAGCATAGTGGACCCGACAGTTTATCGAGTGGCAGTAGCTGCAGACCGGAAAGCAATAGTGATTCGTGGTCTCCAGTTGATCGACATTCAGAAACTGAACATAGTAACGATGGTCAAAAAGAAAGGAGTAAACGCGATACTTACAGTCTCCAGATTGACGATTGGGTATTACCAAAAAATAGAACAGTAGTTATTGGGGGGAAGTTGCACTGTGATCCTCCGCCAGATTGGAAACCAGATTTGGCAACGCTGACTGGCTATCAGCATCAGCAGCAACAACAGCAAAAGCAATCCAACACCACCATTTCTTCTCGCCCTGAAGAAAACAATGAAGTCCTATTATTGCCAACAGGGAGTATTGAGACTGATATTGAGGTTCAAAATAGTACTGGTAATACTACAGACAATGTGATATTGCGTAGGAAAGATTTAGAACCCGGTAAGTTGGCACTCTCAACTTGACAGTAAGCGTAATCCAAAATTCCAAAAAATCGATTTGTAGACAATAAGGTCATAATAATTTTTCAATTCACCATTCAGAATCAGAGAGCGAAAGGTTGGTTCGAAGGGTTTCGTACTTAAAGGCCACCTCATCACCCATCGACATGGAAAGAAACAAATCGTCAAGTCCGACGTCGCCAGTCAAAAGGTGAGGAAAAACATTCACCTTAAACCGGAAGTGAAAGAGATTGAACTTTCGGAATACACGTATTAGTATTTAGTAGTAGTAATTAAATACATCATTATATAACACATGATTTGAGGAAGTCAGAACATGGTTGCGAAAGGATTCATTCAGGATCTCTGGGTTCTCATATGTTACTGACAAATGATATTGATATGATTGCGTCTGTAGTTTTGAGGTAATGTCTTGTAAACCAACTTTTCCCTGTGGGGAAACTGGAAGAAGAAGAAGCGTGGCCAATAAAATCACAGCAGAGTTTTTCCCCAAAGGTCGAATTTACAAGCTGAAGCAATTTTTTGAGGATCGCACTCAGCCAACGACGTCCCTTTTCAAGTTTTACGTTGATAGGTTGGAAAAAGTCTCAAAGATTTTTTTAATGATTCAGATGGATTTACGTATTTAAAGTTTTCTTTGCATATATTTAAATATTTGAGTTTGATTCCGAGTGTTTTTATTGTTAGGTCTTTAATAGAATTTTTTATCTCAATAATAATAATTTATTTTTATAGGTCCTTGTAAATATTACAATAGCGTTGGAATTCTTATGTTATACTAGTGATTAGTTCCTCGTGTTTGTGATTTATAAAAATTAAATTATAATGATCTCATCTACTACAACATATAGCTCTCATTCATCAGAATTAAAGTAAAACGTTTCATAGTTATTTTCTCATAATAGTACTACTAGTACAACCCGCTTATTCAAAACTTTTGTTGCTGGAGTTTGGTTTTACATGAGTTAGTATGTATAGTAGACATTTATTTATTATGTTTGCAAGAAAATCGGTGATGATTTCCGGTGTGCGTTCATTGTAATTGTCTTTTTCTCTGGTACTTAATATGGCAAACACTAATGTCTGACCGTGTTTAACTTTAATATAATTATACAATTTGTATTTGTGAGTATTTGTAATCGTGATCATGTGTATATAGTACGTAGTTTATTTTTTAAAAACAGGTTATATTTGGTTTTGTTGAGTATGAATTGTTTTCTTTTGCAGCCCCACAAATGAATATCCTGGACTTGGGATACCACCAAAGACAGATAAACTTATCGATTCTAGTGAAGTGGTTAGAGAAGGGAAAATGCATTTCAAAATTAGACTAGGGGAGAGCAAGGTAAGCACAAGCCTCTCACATTTTAAAATACAATATATGTTTTCCTGTAAAAGATGCAGTAGTAGCCATATTTTCAGAAATATTTATATTCATTTATAATTTCGGTTCTCATTTCAGCGAGGTACGTATAATCGATCATGGAGACAAGGATTTGCCCAAGTCCGCCGCAGCGGCTATTTGTACCTGTCGAAAGAGCGTTTGTTAAAAGATGTCGTTACCGGAAGCGAGGAATCTGTGATAATTAGCGTCAGTATTAGGGATGGTGTTCATATAGAACACGCTGATGATTACACGAAACGAAAGCACGTTCTCCGTATTAGAACTTCTTTTGTCCCTGACGACGAATCGAATTTCCCTTATCCAGGAAACGCAGTGTCCGATATGACCACCACCGCTACCACTCAAACCGTGAACCCTAGCACAACTTTGTCATCTCCGCAGTTGACTGTTGAGATTCTATTACAATGTGAAGATGTCAACGATCTCATCCACTGGCTAAATTGTATTCAAAGGCAGCTTGAAAACAATAATTTTAGCGACCCGAATGCCAGTCCCTTAAATAAAAATGTGGTGTTTGGCTCGGAATTTTATCCGAAATCTAAGTCATTCTTAACATCGTTTCTTCCATCACCCGGAACTGGAACGCCTGGTCAAAGTACAACACCAACAGAGAGGGTAACCGGTACCGCAGGTACTTCTACAACTTCCTCAAACACTCTCAATCCGAATGTGGTAGTCCAAGGTGGTATCAACTCTGCTGCTAGTCCGAAAGTGAAGACCTGGAAAGGGAAGGTGGCAAAACAATGGAAGAAAGTTCATGATATTATTGATACGAGTAATACGAGTGGTGACAATAAGCCTTACGCTTCACTTCCCCCTGCGGGAGCTACCTTTGGTATTAATCTTGAGAACTGTCCTCCTGGGGAAACCAATCCATACATTCCCCGAGTCATCGAATATTCTATCGAGCTCGTGGAACGTAAGGGTATTGAAATGGTTGGCCTTTATAGAATTCCGGGAAACAACGCTTCAGTTTCAATACTCACTGATCGCTTAAACAAAGGAGAGGATCCAAACCCAGAAAGGGTAATTTATTAAAAAGTGACAATATTAATTTTATCGCTAAAAGTAACAACCTGTTACAACTAAAATGTCATACCCAATTACATCAATATGAGGATTTTTTTCATCTCCCCAGGACCCTCGTTGGTTGGACGTGCACGTCGTGGCGAGCTTGATAAAGTCCTTTTTACGACGCCTTCCCGACCCATTATTAACTAATGATCGTTACCCAGCATTTATACAAGCCGCTGACGAGGATGAAGCTGCTTGTTTATCAAAAATTAAAGAACTGATAAAAACTCTACCACCTCACAACTATGAGACTTTGAAGGCTGTTGTTATGCATTTGAAGCACGTTGCTGAAAAGGGCGAAGTCAATCGATATCACAGATGCGTATTTTTAGTTAACAATGCATATACATTAAAGTTTATGCTTGACTCATGAATCATGATTCAATTTTTTCACCTTTATTAGGCAAACGAGTTATTTGGAGTTCCAGAAACCAAGACTGTACCAGTAGTTCTTCGAGAGCAGCAACCTTCAGAGTTAATAATTACCAGACCGGAAGATGAGCCGTTGAAGCAACCTGAAATTCAGCCAGCCGTTTTACCGTCCTCTCCCACTGCTGGTGGAACGATCGAAAGTAAGCACTATTAGCATCAGCAGCATTATTTGGTAGTCATTTATTTTATTTGTACAACCTTCATGTTTTTCTCTTGAAAATGATTTGATCAGATCTGAAAGTATCTCTGATAAAAGCTGCCAAAAGGAAAGTAAGCGCTAAGGAGAATCAACCACTGTTCGATGAGGAGGCAAGTAACTCTATCTTTGGTGGCATTTTATTCATCAGCCCCCAATTTACCTACACGTGTAATAATGTACGAAAATTATTAAATGTTGTAACAAAATTTCTGTTTGGTTTACAGAAAAATGAAGTGAGCGACTCTAACAAAGACACATTCAAGCCTGTTGATGAAAAGGGTTTTATTCGCTCATACGCAGGTACTTTAAGAAGTAAATATAATTGGATTGTTATTGTGAGTCAATGGAATTGGTATTCTTAATGATGTATGTCCTGTTATGTGATTTATAATGCAGGTTTGAATGAAGTCACAGAACGACGGATACGAAATTTTGAAATGGAAACGAGAGCGATGCTTTATAGAGATGATAGATCTCCTAATTCTAGCGTTGTTAATGTTGAAACGAAACCAATCAAAGGTATCGAAGAGATTCGACAGCAGCAGAAGCAGCTTGATTTATTATTATCGAAAGCTAAGGACGACCTTAAAGAAGACATCTACGATCAAATTGCCGATAATCCTAGTAGTACGTTAATTTTTGTCACTTATGTCTAACAAAAGATACATATTATTTGTTATAGTATATATGTTGTACATGACATAATCATTTGAAATTATTTTTAGGTATAGTGTACCTTCGTGACCGAACCCTGTGTGCGAGCAGTCCGGGTCCTTTTAACTTGAGTAATAGTAGTTTAAGTAGCTCAAATTCAAATTCAACCGCACCATCCCTGCTAACATCATCTCTCCCAGCGTGGCCAACTGGATCTGGAAATCGTCTAGGCCCAACACCATTCAGAAACTCAATGCCTCCACAATCACTTCCTCCAAAGCCACCAGTGGTTAGCTCATCCCTCAACGCTTCTTTTGACACTGTCCCAGGAAATAACGCTCAATGCCCGACCTCAATCAGGAGAGTAAACTCGTACGATAGAATTCAAGGTTCGCAACCATCTAGTAATACTTCCGATATCATGTCTACATTCGGGAAGAATGACTCGTTCAAGAGACTGAGAAGACCAGAAGGAAAATACAATGCGGGAAACGTAAATCCTAAGCAGCTTGGTGGTTCGTTAGACTCTTTGAATGACATGATGGCTAATGCAAGACTTCATGGCTCAACTAAAACTGGGAACGGTAGCTCTCGGGATGACATCTCTCCTCGATCTTCTGACGGTAAGTCGTTAAAGATAAGTATCGTGTAGAGTATTCTGGGAATTCTCAGAATGAAAATGGTTACCCATTTAAAACGAGGTTTTCACTCCTGCAGTTCCTCTTCTTTTAAGACCGAAACACTGGTATGCTAATTTTCGCCATTTAACTTCGTGAGAAGAAAATGGCAAGATAGTGCAAAGGTAACAGACCTGAAAACTGTTTGTGATTTTGTGTAATCATTGACCAACAGTTTGAGTTCTTGAGCGAGCAATGTATGCTATACACTCACACTAACCCCTATAAATACTAGCATGAAGGCGGATTGGATTTATTTAATTTTATTTGAAAAAAATATTTGAGCGATTTCTGAGATGTGAATACTTTTATATACTTAAATATACATAAATATATGCGAAACTAACTGTCAGTTTCATCTCTTATAGGAAGTGACATGGTCGCAACACTGACGAAAACTTTGGACAAGAAACTACAGACTTTAAGAACTCAAATGACTGATGAATCGCGTGAGGATGAGACCAACAGTCCAGTTAAGACGGAGCCAAAAAATGATGAAGTGAGCAATACCAATTCCACACAGAAGCCTAACGAAGAGGAAAATAATTTGGCTAGCCAGAACCATTTCTTTAAAAAGGGCAGAAGACGGCACTCATTGATCGAAAGGAGAAAATCCAGTTATGATACCACTACGTCGAAGGAATCCCAACAAGCTTCAAATGCAGATTCCAATGTAATTATTATACTTCTGGACAAATGTGATGTTTTTTAGTAATTTGGAACTCATTGATTTGATTTCTCATATGCTCTATTTTTGATTGCAGAATTTGTCTGAAAACAATCTGGAGTCAGCCAAAGCCACCAGTAAGCCTTCGAGCAAGAAATTAGCAAAGCGAAGACATTCGTTGAGTGGAGCCACTGACATTCTTAGTTTGGTGTTTCGTGGGTCGGAAAAATTGAGCGTGCATAAGGACTCAGAATCGAAAAAGAATAAAACGCTCTCCAGTGAGGCTCTCCTGTCAGCTTTAAAAAATGCAACCATGCTGGAGTCTCATGTTTGACTTACAAACCACTACCATCACGCATGCATAATAATTAAAATATAGAAGAACTTATTTTCCATCACAAAGTCACGCTCATGATGTATTACGTATAAATTAGTTGTAGTAGTGGTTAACTGATTTAAATTCTTCACGTCAAAGAAGACTATTCCTTGTAGATGGCGTTGAACATAGAATTGTTTGGGAAAGTATTACTAGGAACTTATAGAGGTCATTAAGCTGTTTGAAAAAAATCCCAATCCTTGCATGGATGGTTGGCATAATCATGATAAATTGAAGAATGGTGTTAATATTATTTGTGTTCAACAAAATTATTCATTTTAACATCTTTGCAAGCTAAAACTTTTAAACAGAATTTTCCAAGTTTTTAGTTATTTTGTTTCCTTTAGATTCTTATCTAAAGTTTCTTTGAATCAGTTTTTATCAATTTATTATATTGCTGGAACGATTTGGTGCCTTACTTTGAAGCATTCTTAAATATTATTACTTACTGTACGTGTAACTCGGTTAGCTACATAATGTTAATTTTGTCTGTGATTTCAATAAATTGCATTTTTAGTGTAATTTAGTTTATATGAAGTAACAAATTTTTAATATATATGCAATCTGTATGATATGATGATTATTTAAAATGAAATTTTTTGTGACATGGACAGACTCTGCAGCATAAAATAAGACATTCAAACAAATAATACTAATAATGTCGAAACCAAATGGCAGCTCTGATGAAATGAAGTGAGATAGATATATTTAGGATGAACTCGTTATACTAATGATAGTAATACGAGACCCCAGTTTTAGTATCTTCAGTATTCTTACATTTTTGATAAATTACTCCAGAGAAAAATGTAAATATTTGTTTTTAGTTGTGAAATGAAAGTGTATGATGAAAGATGACGTTATTTTTAGGGAAAATGTGTAATTTCTCCAATGCGTCTCATCATATATAAATGTATACATACATATAATGGCTACGTATTTTACTGGAATGCTTGTTACGGCTTTCAAAGAATGACTCGTCGTATATTTTCACATATGTACGTGGGCTTGTTTGTGTAAAACAGAAAACATATCAGTATCTGCGACCAGAGATGAAAAAAGTTAATAATAATTTTTCTTCTCTTGTCCAAGAAGACAAAAGATGTTTGACCGTTAGGGACGATGTTGTAGAGATATTAATTTCGGACCAGTATTTCACTGAAAGAATGGTTGTGTTTTTTGAAAGAGCATGCATGAGAAATACTAACTAAGTTTAGGTGTTTAGTCAGTGTTTTTAATTCTAACTGGAAGAAGTCATACTCATAAGAAGATAATTAAAATGTGAGTAGTCATCAATATTATTAGAATGCTAAATAGGAAATCCCTGTATTTCATCTCTTACATCTCCTTTGTGTGTTTTAGAAGGAAAGTCGATAACATTTGTAATAGTAATATGTAAGCAGTATATGTATGTAAATTACGGTTTAAGTTAAGCGCATGATATGTCATATCCCAAGAAAACGATATATCAAGAAAAAATGAAACTTTAATTTTAAAAAAAGGAAATAAAGCTGCAACGCAAATGTGAAGTTGCAATATTTAAAAAAGTGAACTGTTGGTAAAGTTTTTCGTAAAATATTGAGTCAATAAAATATTTTTGATGAAAAGATTATACAATTATTATTATCTTACTTAGCGCGGATTAATTGACCTGGAACACTTGGTGTGGAAGTCATATCTACTTCCTGGCTTACATCTAATTTGACTCACGAAAACTTTAGCAGATGTATTCGTCTCAGGGCATTCTTTCCTTTCCCCTTCCGGAGGAATATAGCGACATTGCGGGATGAAATGATTTGGAGTGAAGCGCAGTTCATAATTCTTGGCGCAGTATCCCCTCGACATTGTTTCATAACAGTCACTGTAGGAAGACAAGGCAAATACGTATCGAGGGGAGAGGGGATCATTCATATCGTAGTCATCCGGGCTTGGTAGTTTTGCCTTCAGCATGGAATATTGGCAAGAGTTGCGAGCACATACGGGGTAAAATGTTCCGTTGAGCACGAGCCACTTTCCGGGGGCACAGGGACCCTAAAGAAAAAAGGACATATTAAAGGAAAAACCAAATGAATGAAAGAATAGTATTCTTAACACAATAATATATAGTATATAACACGTAAACGTTTGCATATATATACTTATTAATAATATGCGAATTTTTATTTTCTAACTTGAGCAAACACAGAGTAACATCGATTTCTCTCCGGAACATAAATTTGTCCACGGATTTCCGGTATGCAGTGAGATAAATTCCTATTGTTGAGAAAAGCTATTTCCTCCTCTGATTCTCCTCTTGCGTCGAAACAATCACAGAATCCGAATTTTGGCGACAGTGGATGAGGATACAGAATCATGTTGGCGCCGCACGGCTGTTATAAAGAATTGGGATAAGTGGGAAAAATGCATTTATAATTTTGGGAGATTCGTGCTTGCGCACGTAAAAATACAAGGACGTTTTTTGCATAATACATAGATACATGCATGCTACCCACTTACCCCTTGAGAGTTTGCCCGATAGCACTTCCCATCTTTTTTGTAGATCAAATAAGTGTACAGAGAATCCCTGGAATATTTCAGAAATGGTAGAAACCTGCTACGCGTTCAGAAATTCACGCTTTAGAGATTTTTACATAAAAGTATCACTCGCGGTCATACTTTTTTCCACAATCAGAATAAGTGGCCTCGTCTTCGGGGGTGATTACGTATTCATCCGACTCGGAAACTGGAGATGAGAGAACGCACAACAAAGCTAGTAGGTTCACACTAAAAACTACATTAACGCTGAAGAATTTCTTGCACATTTTCGATCCTTTAAAATTTTAAATTTTCCTTAGTATGGCCGTTACTGATTTTTACGCGGACACAATTTCCAGATAGACTTAGGGTTTTTGATGAATACTAAATACGTAACTTAAAGATATTCAGCCAGAGGAATTGTCCGTCTGATGATTATTACTACTATTATCATCATCCCTTGATTAGAGCACAATCTTTTGTTTTGGTTTACCAGGTATGTACTCATATTTTCATAAATTTTATGATTGGTATTGAAAACTTGCAAAACTGGTTTTTCGCCAAGTGAGTAATACATAAAAGTATTTACTTTGGACTGGACAGCATGTTTTTTACCCAATAATTGCTCTGATGACGTTTGGGAGCTGGGAGGATTTATTCACAGACAATTTGTTATTCATTCTGTGTGGGATATTGCGATGTGCGATGAAAAAAATAATGAAAAACACGCGGTCGTGGAACTGTAAATCAGTAAAGTACAAATCTTTAATCAGCGTGACTGGATACCTGCATATTTTTCTTTGTCGTTCCATGATTCGAGCCGATATATATTCCCCATAACATGTGAACTGAAACAACATGGAAACTAATCATCATTATTTTTCATCGTCATTATAAAATCCATTTGACTGACTAACAAAAAATATATTGTATATTGTTGTAAAATTCACTTCGCAGGTACCCAGAAAGGACGATCTACCGAAGCGGAAATCGTGAGAGTCACAGAAAAATCAAATTGAGCCCTCCAAGATGACATCCATTGAGGACATGCCACTTCTTGTAAAGATACACATATTTGCAAACATAAATTGCTAAATATTACCTCCATAGTAGTCCATAGTATTAATTTGCCCCTAACCCATAATTCTGTGTTTATCTTCTAAGGTCATGCTCAAAATCTTTAAATGCCTGCCATCAAGTGAGCTTGAAAAATGCATCCATGTGTGCAGCCAGTGGAATGAAATAATCAATTTCGAAATTGGACTATGTCGATACGTCGGGAGTGGAACGGCGTTCAACCTTCGTGGGAAAAAGCCAACCAACTGGTTCCCTCTCGAAATTCTTCAGAAGACGGGAATCGAGAAGTGCGTGTTTGGCGATCTAATTCTAAATGAATTTCCTCCGTCTACATCTTCATCACAAGATTATGAGCCACCCACGAGGGAGAACGAGATTTTTCTGCTGCCAGAACTGGTGAAGGAACTAGCGTTTTTTGGAACAATCCCGAACTCGATTTTTCACAGTATTCTGGAGCCCGTGTATTGGCTAAACGCTCTCAAAATCCACCTCTCCGTGTTCCAGTTCGTGACATTTGAAGCTCCTACCTGGAGGCTGAGCAATCTTTCACATCTGGGGATTTTCTTCACCCATCCCATCAACCATTTGCAGTGTCCCTTTATGACCACTGAAAGTAATTCGAATCCAACCCACTCAGCGAAGGAAGTCGTGCATAGAAATCTTACGAAATTCCTACAGAGTGTATTCTTTCGACGCCTCAAAAGATTCGAGTTTATTGCGCCGTACTTCATTGATAAAACGGAACCATTCATCTCTAACTTTCGCTGCTTCGTAAGACATCATGAAGGAACCCTAAAACAACTCACGCTCTCCTTCCCCTACGAATGGTCTGTTCCAACAACACGGCCTACCTGTAACAAACACAAGCTCGCTGGTGAAAAGTTGGCTTGGGGCACCGTGCAACTCAACAAGATTTCTATCGCTTGTCCGACCACAATCGTTCCTCCGGTAATTTTGGGACACGAGGAAGAGATATCATCTTGGTCACGGAAGATATTAAATCCGGTCTGGAATTCTTTGCTGGAGAACCAACGAGAGCTGCAAGTGCTTCAATATCTGAATAAATATGAAGATTGGCATTTTCCCCTTCACGTATTCGGCAATAATGCTCCCCATCTTCGGAGCATTTCTCTTTGTGTCAACAGTCACCTTCAAGTTAACTGTTCAGCCCTAAAGGACTGCACCAATTTGAAGAAACTTGTTCTAGGGAACCTGCGTTTTCGCTACATTTTTTTCG
>JAHZNH010000816.1:0-10645 GCA_027744355.1 Tyrannoseira gladiata
GAAAATATTTTAGAGATGAAGTTTTGACTAAGCTGAAGGATATTACTTGGCATAATGTAAAGTTTTCTTTCAAAGGACCGATACATACTACCATAATACCATGATTTAAAAACCATAATACATACTGCCTTGGTTCGATAAGCCTTAGAATTTCTTCAGGTGGTGACCTATCAAGATGATATCACACCGTGGAGGAAAAGTATATGTAATTCAAATTGCGTAAAATGAAAACCTAATTATTGTACTTGTACTTGAACAACATTTCTGGGTCATGAGTCATGGCTCATTCATTAAATTCTGTCATTCTTCGTCAAGCTTCTAGAAAACTATTTACGTAAATCCAATTTCAGTGTTCCACAAGTAGCTTGTGTAAGAAGTACAATCTCGGCACACCCTTGTACCGCCTCAGGATCCGCTTCCAATGAAATATTAATTCGTTCCAAATATGTTCTTAATTTCAGTTAAAAATAAATTTGGGGCAAGGAGCAAGCAAACATTCAAACCATGTTAAAAAGCTGGTTTTTATGGTTTATGTAACTCAAAAGCAAATGAAACTCTTGGCATTAGTAATTATTCCCTTACACACTCTGCACATGTACTACGTACTACTATCTAGAGAGACGTTCTCAGTTCAGTTCTAATTTGAGGAATGTTATCAGGGAAGGAAATCATATGAACGAGTACAACAATTAGGTCTTAACATGCGACTTCTTCCTCCTTTGTGTAGTGTGTAGACCATTTCCAGGGGAAATTATGTGAAGGGAATGTTGTTTCTCCATCGTGGGGCTTGGAATGAAGAGTGAATGAGAATATTTTTGGCTATGCACTACAAGATGAAAAACCTCGTCTTGCTTTTTCTTTTTCTTCTCTGCTCGTTCCTGCAATAAAACCTAATGACGGCATAAAAATTTTCCGGAAATTGTTACTGCAAACTGTTACAGAAACATATATCCGCTCTATATTCATATTTTTTCTATTATGCCTCATCATCATTTACTTTTATTCTTTGACTTTTTCCCTCCTACAACTCCGAGAGGTACTTAGACCGAGGGTGGTCTCCCAAAAAAAGTGGAGACTGACTTGCATCTCTGAGGAGAGAATTATCTTCATTGAGAATACCTAATCCACTAAATGTCAGGGAAGCGTGCAAGAGAATCATGCATTTTTTAAAGTTCAGAGCTCGTAAAAAATCACTTTCTCTGCGATTCTGCGGACCGATAGCGAATCATCGAGAAAAAACTTTTTGTACCGGTCGGATCATAAAACTGAAATTCGGAAAATAGCCCGCAATAAAGAAGAAACTTCATCGATACCGATTTATGAGATTATGTAGACCATAAGAATAAAGCAGGAAACTCTCGGTGAAAAGATTTCTCCTAGCCTTCAACTATTTTTTACGGGGCATGCATCCCAACAGCTATCAATGTCCAACATCCTCGGTTCGTTAAGCCGCCAGCTACACTCTCGATCCTCCATGTTAAGGTTTTAAGGGAAAAATGTCAAACAGCTTCAATTTCCCTACACATGTCATTTTCAATTTGAATGTGACACCAGTCAAACTTGAAATTAAAGAAAGACATACGACTTATACTATACACACGTACTGCTAATGCCCGTGAAGACATGAATGCAACCCGGATTCGATTTAGGCTGTAAGTAGAAACCCAAAAAATTAATGGTCGCACCAACACAGAAGAGACATGCGAAAAATTCTCAATTTCCGTAGCAGTCAGATAGTACCCTAAATACATAGATTTAATTTTTTTCGAAGGAATGTTTCAGGTTACAGAAGCGGAGTAAGGATTTCAATCTCAAATATTTCATTTTTATCTGCTCTAATCATATCTAAAATTCTGCGGGATTTAAAAAGTCTAACAAATTAAGCTCGAAGCAGGAAAATGCATTGGATAGAATCTAGTAGAAAACCCAGTCTTGTGCTCAAGTCCGTGTCAAAAAGTCAGCCGCCAGATTTCCCTCTTCAGACCAGCTTCAGACCCCGCGTGCTCTTGCATTTCTTCAATATTTTGAAAAGGAATTAGAATGACAAGGAACGCCTCCTCCGTCCTTTTTTCCTAAATGCAAATGTCATTTTCAGAATGAGGAGCTGGTATGTACCTGAACCAACAAAAATCAATTTTTTACCAAATACCATTCCCAGCTTATTATTTTCCCTTGTAATGAATCGTATTCTTTCCTCGACAGAAGACGGACTGTAGAAAGCAATCCATTGTTTAAATTGATTTGATTTTTCTTGGGAACAACATTCGTGCAAAAAACCATCCACCGAAGAAAAGCAATTCTCAACACCATTTTACTTCAGTCGCTTATAGCTTGGTTAGGCTTGATGAAAAGACTAGACAGATCATCTGTAACCTGAAACATTCCTTCGAAAAAACCATCCACCGAAGAAAAGCAATTCTCAACACCATTTTACTTCAGTCGCTTATAGCTTGGTTAGGCTTGATGAAAAGACTAGACAGATCTCGTCAGAGCAGATCAAGCTACTTGGTTCAGTTAGCAGAGAAACTTCTGCAAAAAAGAGGGATTTTCACGTAATGACGGGTAAAGGAATTCACGTTTTTTTCACAAAATATTGGAAAAAGGGACGAGCTTGATGCTCAAACTCAAGCTCTCTCACTATGTTCCAAACATCTGGCTCCACATGTCAGCTCCTTGGAAGTCTATGGAAAATGATGTCTGAGTCAAGAGGAGAAAAAACACGGGAGATGAGGGAAAAGATAACCTCGATTTGATGGATGGCCAACTTATATGTGCGCTGACTTTTGCTTGACTCACAAGGAAAACAGATTCGACTTGGGAGGAAGGATTGAGGAATGCGCTCCTCAATTATATACATTCAATTCAATTGTGTGGATTTTAATGGTATTATTTCCGGTCGTATATTACTCTAGAATGTTTTGCCTGGCGTACTGAGCTCGAGTATATTTATACGTAGGTTTAGGATGATGTGCTTGATGATGGGCATTTCAAGATTTAGAATTCAGGACTCTAAAGAAAAAAAATCCATTCATAATGGGAAGGTGGAGCTATAAAGGGGAAGATGTAAACATGCCATCAAAAGGTTATATCAACGAACTCTTTGTGTCCATCATCCATAACTTCAGATTGCTTGTTATGGTGGAGGATGGAGTGCTAAGAGCAATTTTGGAGGAAAAAGTGAAAAGTAACCCACTCCACTAGAAAAAACTAGGTCTCCCAGCTCATCGTTTCACGTGTGGGCCCATTTAAAAGGAAGTTCCAAACTGCGAATTGCGACGTGGGTAACTAATACTGAGTAAGTAAGTAGGTGAGTTTTGCATGCACGTTGAAATGTATTTATGCAGGTATTTATCTAGCACGGAAACCTGGATTCGATTCGTGAGTATGGATAGGCTTCTTTTTGTGTGCAGAAACCAGGCAATGGTTTTGAGGAGTGACAGCACCAGATCATTTAATTATTTGAGTTAATCAGGTTGAATGAACGTGATCCTTTCTTTTCTCAGAGGTTCCTCTGCAGACACTCGAAAATAAAAGGGGGCTTCACTTCACATGTTTCACTAGGGAAAGAAACTCTTCGTGAAATGTGAGCCCCTATTGTTACATTATATAGCTAGGTAGTCTACAACTTCTCTCTTTTATTGCTGGGAATTGGGAAAGTGTATTCAATTTAATCCAGTCCAATCTGAAATGGAATTTTGTTTGAGTCACGCTAACCCAAAAAAATGTAATCCAGGAGGGAGCTCTACTAATGAAAAAAAGAATTTTGAGAGGTGGAGGAATATTAAGCAGGCTAAATACGCCATAATGGATTTACGGAGGCAGTAGCTTATTGATTCACTGACTCTCTCTCAGAGTTGTGCATATTGAGCGTGACAAAATGATTTAATAATTTCTTTCTATCCATTTTTCCAGCTGACAGCTTACCATTTCACATGCCACTTTCCGTTCCGAGCAGGCCTTGATTCGTTCGTTCGTTATTATCATAAGATGACAGAGACAAATTTAAGGGACGAGAGGGGAAGAATCGGAAGTCATGCGTCACCGTTATCCCAGGCTCTTCTATGGGTGTACAATTGGGGTTGCATACCTTCGCGGATTAGAAAGATGTCTCCTTACTTATTACCTTTTCATTACGTTAAGGCTTTGAAGAGACTCACAATGCTTCTCTGTTTAACTCGTGACATTTATTTTCACCCGAAAGGAGCACCACCACCACCTACATAGCTAAAGAATAGTCTGAGAATCTGAGGCATAATAATATCCGATCCAACTTCTGCCTCTCTTGAGTTAATATGGTTAAACACATTTCCCAAATGAAGGTGGTCCCAGCACCAGCTAAAAATGCTAAATGAATTTTGCCTGTCTACGAAATCCGAGAACGGGAGGTGATGGATTTCTCTGTATAATTTGGTGAGCTGAGTAGAGTTCAATTTAATTTACGTTGGAATAAGATAAGAAACTGATCGTGAGTTAAGAGAAACGAGTCCAATCCGGGTTTCTGGCTCGACTCTGGAATGAAAGCCCGAGAAAGGAATTTTCCACGCCATGATTTTTTATGGAGTGGTTTGGTGGATAAAATGTGATCCAATGCCCTCCACTAATGTCAGCAAGTGAATGAAATTCAGTATAATCTGTAAAAAGTCAACCTCGCCTAGTACGGAGTCCCTTTTTGAATCATAGACGCTTCGCGGAATGGTAAAATCGTTAGTTTGTGAGGTATAGTAATACAATACAAAAAAGCAAGTAATGAGGTTTATGATGAGGATGAGAGAACGAGTGAGCCGACGGGAAGGACCTTGATGGAGATCGATGTATCTTGCTAGTATCTGTCCCTGCGCCTTCACCTTTTTACTACTGAACGACGGACGTTTTTTTATCAGATCAGATTTGTTAGTCAAATGAAAAGTATTTTCCTTAAAGACCCTCGCTAAGTAAACCTGTATTATGTGATGTGTCTTCCAGGTACTTTCAGATTTATACATAATTCAAGAGATGAACTGGAGATTGCACGGACGAGGGAACAGGATGTCCTATTTCGTTTAGCAGTAAAAAGTGTAACATTCTCACGGAGCACTTTCGGGGTGCTTTCACTTCTGCGCAGACAATCCAACCAGATACTAACAGCAAATTATGGCACTTCCCCTCTACAAAAACAAATATTAACATAAGTTGAGAAATGAAAGTGGCGTTCCATGCCCCATAATATTGCCTCCCTCGCTCCTCCGCCCATAATGGAAGTTTACACTTTCCCCAATCGATATTTTATTTTCTTCCTGAGAGAGAAAATTACATGTGCTACGCATTTATAAATAATGCAGCTACAATACACTGATAAATTCACAACAGGAGAATAGAGAATGGAGGCGTATAAAACACAGGAAAGCGATCGACAACTCATTGTTTGCCAATGTCTTCAAGTTTGTAGTGGGTTAGTAAATAGACAACACGGGTTGAACACGGTCGTTTGGTTCTATTTAGTCAGTTTCTACGTTACGAATTCATGCCCTTTCCATTCCATTTTGACGTAATATAGATAGAGAAAAAGATAAGTTGGACAGCCAAGAACCAATTCGCGAACCCACTTTTTCGCTCGACCTTGCGACTATTTAAAATATTTATATTTGAGAGCACTCCCACACGCAACTCTGGAATTTCAAAACTGCCATGTGCGATATACTTTTCCAATGAATGCGTTATTGTTAATGACATTCATGAAAAAAGAAGAGTAATATTGGGATTGGTGACCATACCAATGTCACGTATCATTGACATTCTGTATTTTCATTTCTTTATTAGAGCCAACTTTTCATCAAGAATGAGGATGGCACGCCGGATAAATTTTAAAAATATTAAAAATAGGAACTAGGAAATGTACCCTTTCATACGGATATTGCCGGAGGGAGTGTACCAAGCAAAGTTGGAAACTGAGGATAAAAATGAAAATACACGTCCCTTTTGAATTTTGTTGGGCCCAGGCCCAGAATCCTGTACCAAGCGGTATATAAAAAGGGATGAGCAACGAGAAAAATTCTTCATCCGATCTCATGTTTTTCCAATCTGTGTATTTTCTCTCAGGGAGAATGATGGTCATATTACTCACATCCTCTCCAGAAATGATCTATGCCGAAAAGAAAGCGGAAGATTGTCATAGCAGCATTCAAATAAAAAATATGGCTTTCCTTTATCACCCTATTGATCAATTGAAGTCTTCCCGTAGGCAGGCACGCCAATCCAAATCCTTCATGAATTGAATTGAATAGGGCTCCCTGGAACGGCACATTCCTCAAAAATGAAGGTACAAAAGCAAAGCTTGAGATTGAATTCAATCACGTGAGCTCTCTTTGTTTTCCGAACAGAAGGTCGTGAATAATATTATTGCTTTCACAAAAAACGTTCATCCACTACTTCCTCGTTGTTTTGCTTTCATTTTACTTACTAAAGTTGAATATTGACTCCCACTCGATGACCTGACTAGTAAATGCCCTTAGCACAATGGGGAATGCATCCACCAAGGTAGCTCACTCTCCCATTTATTCAGAAATTTACTCTACTCCAGGCGTTATTCCACCATCCAAAAAGAATTAGACAAAAATTCCCTGCATGAAAAGGGCGTCCTTTACATTATGCCTAAATTACGGTAGACCGAATTTACCTGCATTCCTTGAATCTAAGTAGGTATCCTCTTTTCCAAGCGCCTATCTAAATCATGCATTCATGCTATTTGTGCTATCCAAGACGAAAGACATTAAATCGACCATTGAAAACGGAGATACCTACAAAGCAAAATGTCCCTATAACAAAACAAGTCACTCTCGCAACCAAACATCTAGAGTCCAGCTATCATCCCCATAATCTTTGGGCTGCTCCACGCTGATTCTAATAAAATCTGCTATTTCTCCTGAGTGTGTACAATAACATTTTTCCCGCAGTAATGAAGAGTATAAATGTGCTTATCTAAATTGTTTATAGCACTTGCATCCCCTCACCACACAACATCGCATCGCCATCACAGTCATCATTCTGAAGGCACCATAAGCACAAAGGGATAAATAAGCACCGTAAAATCTTTTACATGGCCAAAGACACTTTCTGATGGCGCCAGCACCAGGGCAGACTACGACTCTGATTAAATACACTCACATTGGTCGTTAGAAACTTACATATTTTTTGTGAAGGTGACTACAATTGCAGGAGTGCAAGATCAGTAGAACCATTAATATTACATATCCTCCATTCCATATATTAATCCTAAAAAGATCGCGGATATTTAATGTGGGAAAACTAAAAGCGCATAAAAATTCGTGGAGGTACTATGGACCTAATCTTGTAAGTGAAATGGAATTGAGCACTGATACTGCTGCAGTGCAAAATATTGNAATCTTGTAAGTGAAATGGAATTGAGCACTGATACTGCTGCAGTGCAAAATATTGAGGTTGGTGATTTTATTAACGGTTCTACAACATCACTATGACGCAAGTAATATCCCATTAAGGGAAGAAAAGAAAGCTGAAACTGAACCAAGCGGGAGGCCAAAGAGCTCACAGTTTTCTCCAGAGCAATCTATATTATCCCGGTTTTCACTTTGTTATTATTGTAATAACATTACCATTGCATTAGACCAGGACCAAGCGTTCCTACTACTTCTTTCTCCTCGCCACATTTTTTTTTGTGTGAAGACACAAAGCAAAAAACGGACGAGACGATATAGAGAGGCATACATATTTTACATAACAGTCATAACACTTTGTATTCCCATCAACAGGCCATTTCCCAAGCCTGAAATATTATATAAATAATGTCTGCATTTCTTCGGAGAGAGCCCCTTCCCTAAGCTCATTTAACTCCAGAGCAATCTATATTATCCCGGTTTTCACTTTGTTATTATTGTAATAACATTACCATTGCATTAGACCAGGACCAAGCGTTCCTACTACTTCTTTCTCCTCTCCACATTTTTTTGTGTGAAGACACAAACCAAAAAACGGACGAGACGATATAGAGAGGCATACATATTTTACATGACAGTCATAACACTATGTATTCCCATCAACAGGCCATTTCCCAAGCCTGAAATATTATATAAATAATGTCTGCATTTCTTCGGAGAGAGCCCCTTCCCTAAGCTCATTTAGCTTGAATTAAGGTCGCAGCAAAAAATCTCAGGGTAGATATCCATTGAGACCTATTTCATCACTGCGTTTAAAAGATTCATTCACTAGGTTTCTCTCCCAAAAAAACTCATAAACATTTTTTCCTCCAGCGGAGAGTTTGATTCATGCTCGAACAGAATCTATTCAACTCCTCCTCCGTCAGAACGGGGAAGGGGAATCATCATCATCAATCGATTATAAGAGACGGTGAATAAGTAGCCACGTAGAAATACGCGTCATGTTTCTCAGGTAAGACGCAGAAAATCAGCGTTTGAGAAACCACTACCAAGTTCTTATCCTTCTTTGAAGTGAAGCCTCATCATCCGTGCACAGGCTTCCGTGGGTACACAAATAACTGGAGGATGATGCTGCCTCCGAAAATAAATGTTCATCTGGAGAGCTTTTATGAATGAATTCCCAAAATGTTTTCTCCTCCAGTATTAGCATACTTATACTTTCCTGAACCCGAATCCCGGAGAAAATTACGTGTTTCTTTGAGAGAAGAAGTTATTTATTTGCTCAATCTATAAGGAGGAAACAAGGGGTTTTCCTTTTTTATCCGCCTTTCATATTCCTCTCTACTTTCGTTTTTAATACTGTCAGGTGCTCTTTACGTTAATGTTTCCTTAAGCCTTTGTCATGCCTTCGAAAATGCTGAACAGGAAACACGCAGGCATACACCATACGGTGATACACTAGGTGAAAAAGTTTTCCCTTCTAATGCTTACTTTCTTCTCTTTTAGTTTCTAGCACGAGATGAAATCCTTTGAAAGCATCCAAGAAAAGATAAAAGGTATGCTTCAGAAATTATATATTCTATTCATACTCCGTGAGACTAAGGCCGTGTACCTTTAGGTTATGATACTAGTACTGAAATGATGCAGAGCGTGTCCGAATTCTTTGGAAGTTCAGGAAATAAGTACAGACTCGAGTATACATCATCTATTTGTTAAACTATTTTGCTTGTTTATTTTACTGCCCCTCTGCAGCTCCTAAGTAATGTATACTTCCTTCGTACCATGGCATACCAGCCAGACCAGCAATGCCTGTGAACTTTTCACTTGTTTTTAAAACTCGGGTTTTAAATCCTCATGGAGCCAATGGGTTTTATTTGCAAAAAGATTTGTGCTTTTTTTTGCATTCTTCTCTTTTAGTTTCTAGCACGAGATGAAATCCTTTGAAAGCATCCAAGAAAAGATAAAAGGTATACATCAGAAATTATATATTCTATTCATACTCCGTGAGACTAAGGCCGTGTACCTTTAGGGTTTGATACTAGTACTGAAATGATGCAGAGCGTGTCCGAATTCTTTGGAAGTTCAGGAAATAAGTACAGACTCGAGTATATATCATGTTAAACTATTTTGCTTGTTTATTTTACTGTCCCTCTGCAGCTCCTAAGTAATATATACTTCCTTCGTACCATGGCATACCATACCCAGCCAGACCAGCAATGCCTACGCCTGTGAACTTTTCACTTGTTTTTAAAACTCGGGTTTTAAATCCTCATGGAGCCAATGGGTTTTATTTGCAAAAAGATTTGTGCTTTTTTTGCTTCGAAGGTGCTATTTTGAGTGGTGTAGATACACCATCCTGTCATAAAAATACTAAAGCATTTTGTCTAAAGTGTATGCACTTCATTCCAGACTCCTCCTCTTTTTTTTAAACAAAGTGAAAAATAGGTAGGTGGGTGCGGATTAAAAACTTCTATTTTTAGGACAACAACAATGCGACACTTCCAGCTAGACTCATAAGTATAGCGCAATACTATTACTACTTATTGTCGTATTTTTTGAGCAGATGTTCCGCAACCACTGAAGCCGCAAGTCATTTATTTTTAGGACAGGTAAGTAGTGGGAATGATGACTATGCAATGTAGTCGTTTGTACTGGAAAAATAAAACTGATCATAACATAATAGATTCTGAAATCTCATTTTCTCCAACGGTCACTGAAGCATAACATTCAAGTGCTCGGTATGGCTTCCCTGATCGCCCCGATTCCGATTCTTTCCACCGACAGTGCGAAACGACACTTTATTGTGATACTCTGCATTAAAGAGAGTTGGAACTTGTTTTTGTGTGGAGGAACTTTAAGTGAGTGGGTCCCAAACTCTTAAGAAGCTTTCCTCTCTTTGGAACTCCGAACTCCAAAAAAGTACTCAGTTCAACGGAGAATGGAATTCTAGTTGAAGAAAAGAACGTGGTTCACAGTATATATCAGCGCAGTAGCAAATAATGGATCAACAAAGTCGGCGAACAAATATTACTAGATTTCCAAAAGATGAAAAGTTACATGTAGTGAAGCATATGAAGTGGATCCTGATCCAGCTGAATGAATGAATGGAGAAAATTCGAAAATTCTCTTCACTCAACTCAACTCGATTCTCCCAGGCATTAAAAAGTGAAATACTTATGCAATGGTGGAGCATGCGGTTGGAGTCTGACATCGTAGATGCATTTGTCTCCTCAATTTCCCGAGCATTTATTCAACGA
>JAHZNH010000817.1:0-14135 GCA_027744355.1 Tyrannoseira gladiata
ATCCTATATTGTATAAGGGGTGACAAAGGGGAGGGGGGGTCTGAAAAATCCCTGAATTTCCGTCACGTTTGATATGGACAGTCCCCTATCATTGCACTTGCAATGCATAATAACAATCACATAACAACAATCTCAAATCTCCAAACAACACTTAAAAATTCGCCCATCAGCGACAGCGTCCTCATCACTCCCGTCTGTCTGTGTCATGATAAGATTAGTTGAAATTGCGACAAACTGAAGCGCACACAAGTAAACACAAGTAGATTTCTCTCTCCTCTGGGAGGAAATGAATGAAATGGGATGAGTGAGTGAGTCGAGTCGTTTTCGAACAAATCAGCCCAGACAAACGAGAACCATGCCATATCAAAACCAAGCCAAACCAATCGAATACATTTTTCTTTTATTGTTTACATGAGCCATAGTCTCATAATCACAGTCGCAGAGATAAGGTCCGAGTCCTTTTTTTCACGTGACCCGCCTCACCTCTGAAATGAATTAGCAGCGAAGCCATGTAACCATTGTAGCCGTGAACTTCGTCATACGATCCACTACCATCATCCGATCCATCATGGATTGTGCTGTATGATGCAGATTTTGCACACAAGTATTATTATTGCCCCTGTGCTTTGAAAGTATTTCGCTAATTTGCATAAATTCAGAATGAAACGGGACAGAAGCTCCCAGGAGCCATCGTAAAGTGCATAGTGGCCGTCATAATACTTTATGATGCAGATTTTGCACATAAGTATTATTATTGCCCCTGTGCTTTGAAAGTATTTCGCTAATTTGCATAAATTCAGAATGAAACGGGACAGAAGCTCCCAGGAGCCATCGTAAAGTGCATAGTGGCCGTCATCATCATCATCATCATCCTCCCGTCAAAGCGCCTATTAGCACTGTCCCATCCCATCCTATCCCATCCTGTGGCCTGTCATGTCATGAGAGGATTTCAGTAGTCGTGGAAAAAAATCTGATGTTTCTGGTAAAAAGAACCAATTCGCTCGAGTGGCGTTGTGGCTGGTCAATTTTTACGAGTAATTTCTTGTTGTCGTGTCGTGTCGCTCCATGTCATGTCATGTCATGTCGTGGCTTGGCTTGGCGTGAGTTTTAGCTCGCTAATAGGTATTATTCACTTCTTTTACAATGAAATGGCTTGTTATCTCCTCGTTTAAATCGCGAGACAAGAAAGTTGAGCTGAAATGGGGATCGGGCTCGAACATTATTTATTTATTGTTATTGTACTCCACTTACTTAATTCTTTGTTTTTTTTATCACAAAGAAAACGCACAAGGTTTTCATTTCCACGCTTATCTACCCTTTTTTTTCTTCTGAGGAGACGACACGACACGCCATGATATGACAGTAGCTTAATAGTGCATGGAAAAAGACAGGAGCGAGATTATGATTATGAGGAGGAGTAGTAGTAGTAGCAGTCGTCCTCAACCCAGTCATATTCATAATCCCTGCAGGTTTTTTATCTAAAAAATATTTATCAATAATCGGCAAAAATAAACATTTCACAAGCGCCAAGTCAAGCCGCTAATCTCGCCCGAGCTTGTTTTGTTACGAGCATCAGTCGCATTACGTAAATGAAATGAGTGCATTGTGTTCAGCTGAGAGGAAAAATAAAATGGAAAATTTATGAGTTGTCGCTCACTCTCCCTTAATCCCCGCCGACTCTCGCTGATTACTGCAGTTGCGACAGTGTCACCCGAGCGCAGTAAATCTAAACAGTAGACACTCTCAGAGAATCAAATGCTGAGGTGTGGAAATCGTGAAGGGCGAGGGAGAAAAAAACATACAACTTTGATTTGATTTGATGCAGCGTCACTGCAGGATAAGTGAATTCTGAGTACTCTGTGAGATATGACCTTGCGCTAGGTCAAGTAGTCGTAAATCAGCCATACCAAGTAAATCATAAATGCTTCATTTCAAACCATGCGCATTTCAAACTTCTTTAATTTTCAATGCAAAAGAAAGTGAGGGAGTGAGTGAGTGTGCATAACTGGGCATCCCACTGACCTGCCACTCCATCCGTCTATCTGGGTATGGCAAAAACGGTGATTGGATATGGGTAGGTGGGTGGATGGATCGATGACGAAATTCTCAGCTTCACTTCACCCCGCTGCTCCCTCTCCAATGGAAAATTCCATTTGGAGACGCCACATGGAAATCCTCATATTGTTTTTACGAGGACATCTCGTAATCCTTTTTTTGCGAAGGAGATGGGATTTTTTCCTATTTGCTGGGGCTGGTCATGTTTAATCGCATTAGTTGAGGAAGTAAACGTTTAACGCAATTTCAGTAGAGCCAATTAAATAAGTGGGGACTTGACTTGCTTAAGTGGAAGTTTTTAGCTCGTTTGGGCCCTCCACCTCTTCCTAATTTTTTTCCTAGAGGTCTGCGCCTCTCCACCTCATTCTTAATACTTACTCCCAGATCTTCGGAGGAGATAAGGAGGAGTGCGAGTAGAATGGCGACATAAAATGGGTTTTTACGAGGCTTAAATGTAATACTCAGTCGTCATCATCAGTGCGATTGTGATTAAGTACAATCGCAGCGACAATATTTATTATGATTTTTTCCCTTCTCACCGACTTAAAAAAATTTTATTTGCAGAAATAAAAAAACTCCTTTCCTTTTTTTCTTGGTTTTCTCTCCGTCTCAAGCCATTAGCTCACTCCCTGGTTCTGGTTCGTAATGTTTACACGCGTGCGCCTGCATGCCTACCGCATAGGAAAAACATGAGCTAAAAGAATTATATTACCTACCTATTTACCTCCCTTTGTCTCGAAGACATTAGATAATTAGCAATTAGGAATTAATCTCGGTATGAGAGGCTTTTAATGAGAGAATGTAAGAATCCTTTTAAGTGATTTGATGTGATATCCTAGTTTTTCCTCCTGTAGTCCTTGGGCTTATCTGGGAGCAAGAGTAAGAGCCCCAGAGGCTGGAACGACTCGAGAGACAGAGGTGCCTAAAAAAAAGTTCTTTGCGATTAGACAACGAGCAAATTAGGCATTAGGGGGAATCTAGTTAAAGACCTGACTGAAGTACAATCTAGTTTGCTCATCAGCATCAACGAGGTGGGAAAATGGGAGGGACTGCAATGAGTTTACGATTATAGCTAGTTAATGAAAATTAAAAGTTCCCTCACACTTTCGTTTTTTTCGCGAAGGAGGGAAATTGGATTTTATGGGGGGATCCTCTCATCACATCACCCCCAAAAACAAGTATTAAAAAAAGTAAGAATCTATTTACTTGAGCAAATGAGGCGCTCGATCGAGTCCGAGGCTAAAAAGAAAGTTTTAAGTTGAGTGAGTCGGCGGAGGTGGACGTGGGTGAGCGTGAACTAATGAGGGATCATGTCTCTAAATTGAAGGGGCTGATTAGAAGTGAGGAGAGGCTCTGTCCTTTCCGGGGGAGAGGTGAGGTTAGGAAGTCGAACTCGCTGGCTCTCGTGAGTTGGGATGATGATGATGATGATGCATACATGTTTGGCTCAGGATGGATGTTGTGATGTAACTCACTCACTCACTCCCCCAACGCTAATTCATTTCCTCCTCCTGAGCTAGAGGGCTGTCCATATCAAACGTTTGACAAAAGGGGGTTATATCTCTGCGTGACATGTAATGCTTCATATACCCTATCCTATAATGTATAAAGGGCGTGACAAAGGGGGTTGGGGGTCTGAAAAGTCCCGAAATTTGCGTGACGTTTGATGTGGACAGCCCCTAGAGTCTCCCGTGACTATTTTCCCTGTGAAGTTTATAGTTAACTAGTTAATAAGTATCCGGTCAGCCCATTAGAGTCGTCATCAGAATGCTATGGTAAATATTTGTTGGGGTAGGATTGTAGCGCTGGGTTGAGCTTGCGTAACTACGGTAGCACTATAGTGACAATTGCGAAGCGAAGCCATGTCGAGTTTTAATTGCGCGAGTACGCAATAAGCAATCTTGGCAGGATTTTCCGAGAACTGCTACCGACCGGGCTTCAATTAAGTATTTTTGGGGGAAAAACTTCAAGCAAACTCTTCCTTTCCGATCACAACACGCCACGCTTCACTTTCGATATCTGAAGATTAAGTAGATTCGAAGCAGGCTCCTCGGCCGTCACATCCGCCTCCGGAGGGAGTGAGTGAGTGATGGCTTTCCTCAGACATGTTCCCCGTCAGCCAGGAATCGATAAAGACAAGTCGATCTAAATAGCTTAGCTCTCTCGTGCCAGTAGTAGTGATGGTGATGATGATGATGATGATGGCGTGGAATTGCGTTTCGTGGAAACATAAAACATGCGATGTCGTGCCAATTGCTCCTGATACGTGACGCCAAAGGTGGATCGAGAGGGAAAAAATCAATCCCAATCCTAATCCGTGGAATTCGCAAATTCACCTTGCGAGTGACATGACATGACATATTATCTCCTGATCGGAGGAATAAAAATACTGTCCAAAAATAATTTCTTCGGGAGAGATAAAAAATCTGAGTCTTGCTCTTCGCTTGACTTTGGGGCTTGAAGGAGAAAAGGTCGTGGAACGGATGGATTGATGGATTCTTCATTGGCATGGGGAATTATGGCAAAATTTTAAACTCGTTTGATGGGCTGAGATTCAAAGATGTTCGTTGTCAATCAAATCCATGCATGATGCACAGTTTGGAAATGTCGGACTGAATGGGCTCCATCCAATTTTTCATTGGAAATAGAATAACTCTGATGCAGGAAAGTTGTATCACTTTATCCACTTGTTTCCAATTTTTGAAGGGGAAAAAAGGTGATTTTCTCTCAAATCACCGATTTTTTTTCTGGCACGATGGCGTGTGCCGCCCATCCTGAAAATCCTGAAAATAAATGGATCGGAGAGGAATTGAGGATACAAAATAAGTGAATATCATCATTTTGGACGAATTTCTAGCAAGTATTTGTCTGCGAACTGCGAACAAGGAAAAAATAATTGGACATGGATGTGGTGAGATGATGCGACATTGTCGCATGACAGAGGAACAAACAAGTCCTCTTTGTAATCCCAATCTCGTGCAATCAGCCAGTGTGAATGCCAAATCCGGCGGAATTCATTGGATCAATAAATTTGGGGATAAAAAAATGACAATATTTTTTCCTGTTTTTTTTCAGATTGTCAGCCGCCATTCCCACCCAAAGATGTTCACATCAGACTCGACAACTTCCGAACTGCGTATGACGTCTTGGAGGAAATTGGCCGGTGAGTTGAGATTTGGGGGAACATGAAAATAAAATTGGAGGGGGGAATACCAAACTAATAAGTCGACTACTACATACATACTTACTCCCTCCCTTCCTCCCTGAGGATCAGTGAGATTCTCAAGGCTTGTAGGAATTCAGTAATGGGGGAGCGATAAAAATAAGCTGTGGTTGTTGTTGTCGTCGCTCTGAAATTTGATTTTAAGTGGGATACAATGAAAATTGAATTGAGTGGGAGATTAAGGTGACAGAAGCGGAGCAATCGAAACCGTATTGTGCGCTGAGCTGACAAGTAATGGTCACTATGTGGTCAACGAGTCATTTCCATGATTTAAGCTAGATTAGATAGTTTCGACTATGGAGATTACGATGGCGTTGGTTATAGACCTGAGTTTGACCTCTGGCCTCTTTCACGGGTACAACTTTAGGGACGATCCATTTAGTATGTAACGCCGGTTGGCGGGTGAGGGGATAAGGGACAACCGTGACATTCTGTGTTAAAGCTCGTGACAAAAAAGCGTGACATGGGAGGGTAAGGGGTCTGAAAAATTGATTTTTATGCGTTACGTTCCAAATGGATGACCCCTTTTATGCACATATAGCACATGTATTCAGCTTACGATTACATAAGAAAACGCCATGAGTTTAAAGTATGATATGCGCAAAAGAGGTCAGAGGTCAAACAGGTCTCCAATCATTACCCTTGGAATCTGCATCGTCGAAACTATCTTGCTTGACTTAAATCATGGAGTAGCTCGTTGAACAGGGAGTGAGCATTACTTGTGAGCCGAGCTGGTGCGCTGTAAAATCTTTTTGTGAGAAAGTTAACGCATGATCAAGTTGTTACGCGAGAGAGAGACAGACGCTTCTGCCCTTGATCCGTTTTCCATTTGATGCACTTACTTAAATGGGAGGACGATTGAGCTAGCTGAGCTCACAACGCAACTCACCTAATTTTCCCTCCGCAGAGTGGTATAAATTTTGATGGGTTTTATGCTCGATGGATTGCGATCGCACTAGTGGTGATGGTGGTGGCTTTGATTCTTCTTCAGGATGAAAATGAATATTCAGCTGAAGAGCAATCCATCTGAATAGGAGGGGAATGTGCAACCAACAGTGACTTTCGAAGATGGGGAGGGGGAGGGAAATAGAATGAGTATTAAGATGATCTAGTGTAATTTTCCTTCTTCTTCCTCCGCGGTTGAACTAATCTCTATTGATCTGGAACAGGGGCAAGTTCGGCCTTGTGTACCGGTGCAAAGACAAGAAAACTGGTTTGATGCTCGCCGCCAAGGTGGTCACAGTTCGGAAGAAGGATGAGAAGCGGAGATGTGAGGCGCGAGGTGGAGATCATGAGGCAGCTTCATCACCCTCGCATCATCCAACTCTACGACTGCATCGATGACCTGATCCACTCGGAGATGTGCCTGATCCTAGAAATGTAAGTGGAAATTGCACAAGTAATTGTTACTGTTATCCACCGCATTCCTCAGCATTTTTTGGCTCGGCTTCGAACTATTCAGTTTGGTTGGGTGTGTTCCTGTGGGGGGAGGTAAATTGATAAGCCAGCGATAGATTAATGGTAAAAGTTACGAGTATTCCGTAGGCCATTCGCAGTTTTGCAGGAGGCGAATTCTACATTCCTCCCGCGAATTTTCCTAGGTTCTTGCCCACTTCCACCAAAAAAACAACATCCACCGCATCACTCCACTCCACTGAATAAATCTCTTCGTCTCCGTCTTGGGGAAGAGAATAATGGGGGGATAAGGTGGATTAAAACACGAGTGATCCCTCTCCCACTTCTCTTGTTTATTCGCCGGGAAGCATTACATATTTTGTATTCGACTTGGTAAGCTTCAGATTGGAAATACAGACTTGAACCCGTTTGCATCCTCCTCGCTCGTGTGTATCTCATTCGAGGGAAAAAAATCCCCCCCCAGGTTTTTTTTCCCTTCCCTGCCAATCGGGGCAAACTGCCAAGAGACGAACTGGCGACAAATATTTCTCCCTGAGTTATGTCCTGCATTCCTCTTGGCATACTTTGTTTGCACATCGGGGAGGAGGTAGAAACACGGAGACGTAGTAAGTAAGTAAGTACATAGTGGCAGTTGCAGACATTCGGATTTGGAGTCAGAAACATAGGTATTTTTTTATTCCTTTTGGCGCTCCCCCTTATTTTTGCGTGTGGAGGGAAATAAACAAAAAAAAAGTTTAATTTTAAACCGTGCATGATTCATAATATCCCGCCTTATTTATGGAGCGAAAGTGCCTAGTGGTGTGAACCTGCTTGGCTCCTTCCGTCAGGAGGATCATGATCAGATCAGAGCCATGTACTACGACTCATCTCGAATATTTACTTCAGCTTGATCTCCTTTTTCTCAATGAATCAAAATGTGGCGGCGGCGGCGGTGGTGGTGGTAGAGCATCTAGGATGAGGGGTTGTCCATATCAAACGTTTCACAAAAGGGGGTCATGTGTGTGTGTGTGACACTTAATGCTCCATATACTCAATCCCATAATGTATAAGGGCGTGACAAAGGGTGTGGGGGCCTGCAGAAACCCGAAATTTGCGCGACGTTTGATGTGGACAGCCCCTAAGTATAATGTCTCCGCAAATAAGTATTTCCTTCCACTCCAGTGCCGAGCCGAGGAGGAAACAGGTGTAGGGAGAAGAAGGAGCGTGTTCTCACACTCATAAATCTCCCAGAACTAGATCTCATGATGATCCGAGATCCGATCCGGTAGGAAACGTTGACTCCGTCGGGGAAGGAATGGAACTGACTGATCGTGAGCTCACGATTTCAACCAGACTGAATCCATCAGTGGATTTCATATTTCTTGAGGTGGATGGAAATTGTTTATTGGATGCAGCAACCAAATATTTCGCTCGTGTGGGTAGACATTAGCATTCCATTCCGCGAGCACGAATCCAATTTGGCATTAGCATTAAAAATCTAGAGGCATAATAAAAATGAGGAATAAGTACGAGATACTTTCCGTTTGGAGAATACGAATCCTCAAAAAAAAGTGAAGATGAGAACTGAGCAGTGCGGTGCAGTGCAGGTCGTTGTCATTCTCATTCCTCCGAGCAAAAAAATTATATAGGATTGGGAATGGAAGATGGGAAACGTGAAAAAATTTCCATAAGAACTAAATAATTTCTTTATAACTGATACTGATTTGATTTGCTTGTATTTTGCAGGGTAAGGGAATAACCAAAAATGATCATGAATTCCGGGAGGAAAGGGGCTGGTGCACTCATGTCGTAAAAGTCTAATCCGAATCCTAATCCTGTTCTCCGATAATGATGACGATGAGCATCATCATCATCATCATCATCAAGAGCGCCACCATGTCCTCTGTTGTTTTTATGACATTCAGAAATAAATGAGAGGAGATGATGGATGATGATGGGGAGAATTAAATATATCGCTTTATTGAAGAGCTATAAATAGGAGAAAGGAAGGGGTGGACGATGCTCAAATATGACGATAACGAGTAGAAGAGATGATGATGGTATAAACTTGATCTGATTACGGACTCGGATTACGGTTGTAGTGATGCGGGATTGGATTAGCAACTTTGTTGGCTTCATGGCAACTAAAAATGCTCGTCGAAATTAATGGGGGTTGTTCATGCGGAAACCACACACACACACACACACATTACCGATTTATTATTAAGGATGCTTATGCTTATGATTTAACTCTAAATTCGTATTATTTTCCTCCTCCCCACCAGGTTTTGTTCGGGACGCCGGAGTTTGTTGCCCCAGAAGTGGTGAATTTCGAGGATATCGATTACTCAACAGACATGTGGTAAGTGAATACATTAATGATCCCTACCGTAATTATTCCTTTTTGGTGATGTAAAACATCCTTAAAATAATATATTCATTGTTCCCACTGCGATGATGTGTTTTGATTTGATTTGATTTGATTTGATGTGATTGCTCCCAGGTCGATTGGCGTGATTACTTATGTGCTGCTCTCCGGGCTGTCGCCTTTCATGGGAGACTCGGATGTGGAGACTATGGCTAACGTTACCATCGCGAAGTATGATTTCGATGATGAGAGCTTCGATGATATNTGGCTAACGTTACCATCGCGAAGTATGATTTCGATGATGAGAGCTTCGATGATATCTCAAATGACGCGAAAGACTTCATTACCAAGCTTCTGGTGAAAGACAAAACGTAAGTTGGGGGAATAAGTATCATCCCCCTCATCATCATCATCAAGAATATTATTATTATTTCGGTCCCAGTGCTTATTTTCGTTTGCCTTTTTTGGACTCATGAAAATCACATCGACAAAGCAAAACCAAGCCAACCGATCCATCCATCAACCCATTCGAATTCGATCCCCGTTTATTTTTGCAGTGTTTTTCTCATTAGGAGGAATTCGACTTCTCTCTCTCTCTCTCTCGAATGTGATGTAATCAATAAATATTTTTCGAGAGAGACGAATCTTCCCCCTGTCCCGCTCCCAAAAGGACTTACTTCCTTCCACGCATCATTGCTCTTGCTCCCTCTAAATATTTACTGCTACTTATCGCACAAACAACAAAAACAGCAGCAGCCTCCGTAGCATTGCATTTTTTTGCACGTTTCTATTTTTTTATATTCCTCCTTCCCCAAATGGAATGCGCCTCAGAGTTTTTATGTGACACGAAGCCAAAACCAAAGCGCGATTTGCGATTCATTTTCATGAGAGATTTTTTTTCGGCGGTGGTGATGCCCATTTTCTAAATTAAGTATTCATGAGCCTTTTTATATCATTTTCACTTTTTTTTACAATTTCACTTCCCAACTCAACCTCAGTCTCAAGCTTTGCCGAGGTTTTGTTTTTACGATGGGAAGCCAAAGAAAGGCATGAGGCAGGCCAAGCCAATCCAAGCGAAATTAATGATGAGGAGCCCTAAATCCGGCTTTGTTTTCTGTTTTCGAGAGAATACCACTAAAAAAGCGTGGTGAGCGAGCATGACTTGAGTTGACTTGACTTGTGCCTTGAGTTGTCCTCAATATTTGTTATTATTATCCTCTCCTCTTGTAATTAATATCGAGAGCATGAATCATGCTTCTGCCATCTAATTAATTCTTTTCCATGCTTGAGCTACATCATGATGACGATGATGATGCGAGGGCAGTCCTTCCCCAGTTTATTTTTAGAATGAATAAATACATAATTCGAATAATTAGCTATGATTGTGCATGTCGAGGCTTTAAAACGAAGTACTAAAGATTTTTTTTGTGTCTCTTTTTTCTGTTTCCGTTCTTCACACGACTAGGCAAAGACTGTCTGCGAGTGAGTGCTTAAAGCATCCATGGCTCACGTCCAGGTCTCATAAGCAGAGTGTGAAGGCTCTAGAATCCTCTCATCACCAACCACCAGGTTGATCATGGAATCGAATGCGAGCTCGAATTCACCGATACGGACTCCTCCACGGAGGGTAAGCTCCTCGATGAGATAGACCTAGAAAAGGATAATGTGCGCTGCCGTTGTGGATCTTCATCCTCCCCGGAGGAGGAGGAGGAGCGCTCCTCGTCGGTGTACTCATCGCTCTCACCTTCGGACATATCCCCAACGCCGCCACCCCCTACACCACCTTCACAAGGGGCGGGAGCCTCACTCTCTACCTCATCCTCTAGTACCACACTGAGACCTCCGAACCTTGCCGATAAGAGGCCGAGTCTCGACCTGACAAAGGAGCATCTCAAAGAATTCGTCTCCAGATGGACTGATAACCCCTACTTGTTCGACAGTCCGAGGGGGATTATCACCCACGTCAACGCTGGGGACTTCGACAGCGCCTCCACCATCATCAGCAATAATAATAATCATCAGGAGGTTCACCACCACAACGCTAAGAACATTAGCATTAATCACATGACAACAACCGCAAGTTCCACCGCCTCGTCCAACCACTCCAGTCACCATCACCACCACCACCACCAAACTCATGAGGGCAAAGTCACTACTACCACCTCGGGCAAGGAGAAGTCCGCCAGTTCGCAGAGTCTAGATTCCACCGGGAGTGGGGGGAGCAGTTCGAGCTCCGGAGGGAGTCACCACGACCATGAGATGAACGCGTCGAAGCTTGAGTGCGGACTTAATATCGTTAGTCAAATCCGTCGCTTCTCCCAGCAACTCCATGAGGAGCTGGAACTCATGAAGAAGCAGTGTGGCAGTTGTAATGCAATTAGGAAATACTCCTTGAGTGATGTCTCTGTGAATGCCCAGTAAACAAAAAGAAATGGAAATCTATATATTTATCGCCTACGTCGTCCTTTTTACTGCAACACACATGCACACACGCAAGTAGTAATTATAATTAAGTACGAAGTACTTCAGTGTGCGTGTGTTCCTTTTTGTATTTTAAGAAGCTCATATCACAAAAAAATAATGTATGTTGTTTTATGCTCACGAAACATAAATTTGCAGAAAAAATATATATCCACAGATGTGCATTAAAATTACCTGCTAGGATTAAAAAAATTGTCGTCTTGCAATACGAATAAGAATGCTTCCTATCTGAAGGGGGACGTGGTTGGTACCTGCGAAGAAAATGATGTAATAATTAGAATAGCATTTTTACACAAACCCAAACCAAAAGTGGAACTGGAGTACGCACGCACTAATCCCACTACGGAAAGAATACAACGATTTTTACATATGCAATCAAGTCCAGTCATTTTGAAGAAACAGATGACCAGGTAACATTTTGAAGTGGCAATGTCCTCTCACACATGAGAATCAATCGGAACGAGTCGATTCCAACCTCCTTTTCACGAATCTGGATGAATTAGGTTGTCAATCGATGACGGTTAAAAGATATGAGCGTTACAAATCGTTTGGCAGTACAGGGTAATATTTATGCAGCCTGCATGGTGCAGCTTTGTACTCGTTCGTTTTCATGAGTAAGGTGTGAACGGCCCTTGCATTCACTGTTCAGTCGTCGATGGAAGATTGGTTTGCATACTGGAAGGGCCGTTCACATTAACATACAGCATCATCCTAACGACTTGTAACGCTCATATCTTTTAACGGTCCGCCATTGACAACCTAATTCATCCAGATTCGTAAAAAGGATGTTGAAATTGACTAATTCCGACCATTCTCCCAGTCTGGGAGGATATTGCCACTTCAAAATCTCACCTGGTGAGCATCAATTCTCGTATTTTGTGAAAAACTAGCAAACTGAAATAGTGATAGCACACACAATACTATTATATTATTATGTATTTGCTGCGTGACGGCAATCTCTAGTTGTTATTGATCTAGTTCGGAAGAGCAAGTTGTCAAAGCTGAATACAATTTATTATTATTATGATGCAACGCAAGTGCGCATTTACATTTAAGTTTTGTTTTGTTTTTCTCCTCTCCGGACTTAAGGTCTACCATTATTAATTTGTTATTTTGCAGTGGTGTTTACTTCGCAAACGCAAGTCTTGTCTAAGGATATTGCCTCTTCAAAATCTCACCTGGTGAGCATCAATTCTCGTATTTTGTGAAAAACTAGCAAACTGAAATAGTGATAGCACACACAATACTATTATATTATTATTTGCTGCGTGACGGCAATCTCTAGTTGTTATTGATCTAGTTCGGAAGAGCGAGTTGTCAAAGCTGAATACAATTGATTATTATGATGCAACGCAAGTGCGCATTTACATTTACGTTTTTTTTTTGTTTTTCTCCTCTCCGGACTTAAGTACTACCATTATTAATTTGTTATTTTGCAGTGGTGTTTACTTCGCAAACGCAAGTCTTGTCTTTTTAAAAGTTAAGCTTATTATTATTATTATTGAATATTATTTATTATTATCGTCCTCTCATTTACTCGGTGTATGAAAACCCTTTTTTACCTTGTCACCAGCCACCGAAAGGATCTCCAGTCGAAAGGGGTTCGTGTCTGTCCAGTTCAGTCCATTTCTATGTTGATTTTGATCCTCCTCTTTTCCCCCGTTAAAAGTATTTTGTTTTTGTGGTTGTGTCCACGCTCGACGACACGCTGGTTGGGTGAAGCCTCCCAAGTGTCAGGGAGGTGGGGAGAAGACCGTAATTCAATTTTATCTATGGATGTGTGTAAGGTGCTCATGACGACATCCATCCACAAGCTTGGATTAGTAAATTGTCCTCTGCACAGTCATCAAATTTTCGTAAGGAGGATTACAGCGAGGAAATAACGGTTTCTACTGTCTTACTTTCTCCTGAGAAATAAATATCCCAGTTTTGGTTGTCATCGCGAGCTCTTTCCACCAGACAATGATTTCCAGTCAAATGAAGTACTTATTGAATACTTGGGGAGGATTCTGGAAAGTTTATTTTAGACCAACGATTTTTTATCAGTTCCTTTTCTATATTATATATTCATCATGTATTATTATTAAATGTTCGGTTGAGATCAAGTCAATTTTTATGTCCTAGCTTTACTCAGCCTTAGTTCGGGTTCGGATAGAGTGTGTACTTACTTTTAAGTGTTCCCATTTTATTTTTGAGAGATGTGTACTTTCGCTAGGCTAAAATAATCGTAAGTCGCTTCATTCAAAAGCAACACCTATTTTAATCCTTAGCTTTACAACGAGAGTGATCTACCAATTATTATTTACCGCCGTCATGTCAGTAAGTTTGTATTGAATGGAAAAATGTTACTAATGAGTTTTAATTAATTCTCAGCAGTTGAGTTGTGTCGTTAAATACGCGTAAATATTTTCCCTCAAGATTTTCCTGGTCTGGTCCGTTGACACTCTTCCAAAGTTAACTTTTACTGGTTGTAATTTACATAAATTACTTATGCGCTCTATTGTGTGCTACTCATTGCTGGTTCGTAAGGTTGGTTGTGTGTCTAGTTGTCTCTGCGTTTATGAATTTATTGAATAAATTCGGAGAAAACGGTATAGATTTGTTGTATTCAGT
>JAHZNH010000818.1:0-16592 GCA_027744355.1 Tyrannoseira gladiata
ATTTGATCCAACATTTCCAACCTTATTAGTATTAGTAGTTGTAATAGTAGTAGTTCTCCTCATCTCCCGTCGAAAATTTATGAGGGGAGAAGCTAGTATTACGTCAATACGTAATCTCAATAATAATTTATTGCTTTCGGAATATTACTCGAGGTGCGGATTGACGAGCAAGCCAATAAAAGTACTTAGGCAATAAGGTACCCCAGCAGACAATGAACGGACACGTGGGGAACAAGAAAAGCATATCATTTCAGAATCCGGAGAGTTGTATTGATATGGAGATGAAAGTACGCATCTACTTACTCACTGGTAAAAAAATAATTCGAGGAGTATTATTGTTGAAAGCACATATTTTTCGTATATCTCAAACTGACTGCTGGGGAATGTAAGACAGTCAGTGGTCACTTGAAACTTTTAAAAGGATTTCCCTTCGCGTCATCTTCACTAGAGCAGAACACGCCACGATTCAACACTGCCACTGATTGAGGGATTGTCTCACTGTTTGAGTGAAAGCAATATATAGTCACCCTAACTTTCCATTCAGGACTGTATATCATCAGGAATGATTACCACACCTCGTGTTTGCCGATTGTCAAGATATCTTCTTGAATGCTTTATTTTTATGTACTGGCCGAAATTCCCTTCAGTCAACTAGCTGCAACCTGTTATGCACACGTAAGTACTTTTCGAATAGATTTGAGATCAAGACGGTGAGGTCCAGCGAAAATCGCGTCTCCTGCTCTGAAATGCCTATACTGAAATGATGAAAGGCATGAGATCGGATGCATTTTTCTCTGAAGGTAAATACTAAAAAAGGTATGTTCACAGGGAGTTTTAAAATAGTTCGAAAATGAAGAGGCCAAGTGAGATTCTCTCCTTTAGCAATAATTTTCATGAGAACATAAATGAGAAGAAGACATCCTGATATTAGTGCATTAGTGTATAGAAAAAATTACGACCGAGCTTGCTAGATGCTTTCGTTTCAGTCAGATCAGAAAAGTGCATATCTTTGCAGCTTCCCTCAATAGCATGATCCTCATCCTCGAAAGAAACTTAGACAGGATTGCGGGAGCGGGTTTATTGGATGCATTTCTTATATATGTGGCGCAGTACTATCTCTACTTCGTGTCCATCACAACTCAAAGATGCAGAATTTCAAGGAACCCAACCGAACTGAAGCTCAGACAACAATAACATCAACAACAATAATAATAACAATAACAAAATCAGCATCATTCACAAACACAAGCTGGTGAAAAAAACATACGAAATCACTGAATAAAATTCTTCAATCTTCGGCCAACATGCGCACATTCTTTATATATAGAAAATGAAACTGAAACATATTACGGGGCAACGCTATTTTTTTCGGCGAAGGAAATATGTATGCATTTACTATTTTGTTTTTGCTGCAAATGATGATTACACTGATAAGGGGGAAGTTTCTGCCCTACACGGAGGCACAACATTCTTACTGCGATGAATGAAAATGGGAACGATTTATTAGCAACTAAAAATAAGTACATGAGTATTTATGTACATTCATTGACTCCTGATTCTGCTCGGTTGAGAGGGTTGAAGAAATTAGCTGAGAGCATAACTTCAAAAAAAAATTCTCCTATGTTATATCTTGCAAATTACCTATGAATGTAGTACTGCTGTTACTGCCTACCAGAGGAAATGTACCATAGTTGTGCAAATTATTCAATGTCTACAATGTTTCTTTTCTTAAATATGTTTGTGTTTGCGTGGAAATGCTTGGAAAATGTAGTACTGCTGTTACTGCCTACCAGAGGAAATGTACCATAGTTGTGCAAATTATTCAATGTCTACAATGTTTCTTTTCTTAAATATGTTTGTGTTTGCGTGGAAATGCTCGAAATTAATAAATTAAAAGATTTACTCTTGCCAAAATAATGTGTAATAAGGGGAACAATTATGCAGAAAAAATATTTTTCCTTAAAAATCCACTTTAGAGAATGAGCAATAAATTCCATGCTGCACAGTTCATTACTATTCTGCACCAAGTACATGTGACAAGTAACGGCTGGGACGAATAGGCAAATTTCACCTGGTCTTCAGCAAATAAATCTCAATCAAACTTCACAGAAGTAACCCTCAATAAGCAAGTATGAGCTTAAAGAGTAGGATTCAAGTCAGTCCCGAAAAACTCGAGAATCGTTGGAGTTTTTTTCAAACCTGAAGGAGAAAAAATTGTTATCAGACTTTGAAAAAGCGGATTAACACAGAGATAATCTTCATTACAACAATGATTCCTTGAAAAGCGAACTCCGTTAAATGGCTGAGTTTCCCTGCCTCATGAAAATCAGAGAGTTAGAATGGAAATAGCCACTGCATGATATGTGATACGAATACGAGCATTTGCTCCAACCGTTTAAAAGATTCTTCTGCATATGATGCAAAATGAAATGCATACATGTTTCAAGGGAATTTTTGCCTGTCCTCCTGTTTGCATGTTGAATCTTTGCTTGAAATCTACTCTCTCTGCTTTCAATAAGAATGAATGAATAAGAACAACGCGTTTGGAGAAATTTGACACAGGAACAGGAAAAGGATCGAGCTATTACCCTTATTGGATGATGTCTTTAATGAACTGGGGAAATCTATGTAGTGAGGACCCTCTTCTAGGTGCATAATTAATGGGTAATTGAAAGGTAGAGGGTTGTCTGAGCTTTCTTTCAATAACACATTAAGCTTTTCTTAGTTGCCTAATGAATGAAATAAAAGTGATAAGCGCACGGAAGGTTGTTCTTCTTCATTGTTTATTTTTATCTCCTTGTTGGGCTCGGATATTAAATTCCCCGTAGGAAAATAAAGACGCTGTGCTCTAGCTGTCTAGAAACTCATTCATTTGATCATCATTGCATTCTCGGGGGAAGTGGAGGCTATGAACGAGAAAAAAATTCTGTTTCTGTGGTACGTGCCGCGTAGCTCGCCATTAAGAATCTTGTTACGAAAAAAAATCCTCTCTAATTAGTAATATCTTGCTACCTGTGTGCAATAACTAGTGCCACCTGAAGCGTGATGAATGAAGAAATATTAGGGAAGGATGAATGTCTGTCTGGCCTCAGACTTAAGTAATTCATACCGTATTTCAAACAAAACGAAACGGTTTGGCCTGCTGTGATCATTATTTTTTATTATTTGAGGCACTGATTCATTCACTTTAGAAAAAAAAAACTCTTGTCCGTGGAATTTTGACGATTTTTTAAAACAAAAAACTGTTTCTTATGTAGTGAATCTTCTTGTGCGGATACAAGAAAGGCTAGTTTTTTAAGAAAGAGATTCTGAATCTATGATTAATCTTTGCTTAAGATGCTATGATGAAGGCTTTGAGGATATGTAAGGATACCTGGCCTGCAAAAAAACTATGAGAGAGACATTGTTTCAAAAATGAAGCGAAAAATCGGGGAAAATTCTCCAGCTGCTTTGAGACAGAAACGGGTGTGGAATATTTTCTCAAACTTTACTCATCGTTCAAAATATTGAGGTATTTTATGCAAGGAAAAATGCTCTGTATCAAGACTAAATAGAAATCCTCCTTAGAGCATGTTGGCTGGGATAATGATGATGATGTCGTTTAGATTTTGGATCCACATGATCACGATATGATGATGATGATGAGCACTCAACGATCGCTAAAATATTAACCTGGAGTCTCGATTTTATTATCTTAATGCTTTGCATGCATTGAATAATGAAGGATTTGGGAAGGCGCTGTCAGCCTCTTGAAATCCAGTAGTTCTAATGAATACGAGGTGTACATCATTTTCAACCCTTTTCCCATTTATTGATCAAGAGCGGTACATTCCATGACAATTATTAAGCACTGGAAGCAACTGTGATGCGTAATACCAGTAGCGAAATGGTAATTAGCTTAGAGCACTAGTTCTTTGCCATTCTCGTTTGGGCAAGATTTTTTTATTGACAATCTTTTTCTCAACGTTCCAACCCAATCTCTGAGAGTTGAGCCGATGGTGCAGGTGAGCAAAAAAGGGTGGATTGAAGAAGCGGTCTTGCAAGGTACGAAATATTCAATTTTTAATATGAATCTAATCAGCAGACTAGTTGGAGGGAGTTTGGGCTCAGGATCGGAGATTGTTGCATGCAAGCATACTATTTAACTAGTTTCAAGGTATTAGGTACGAAAATCATAGTGAGTGAAAAATTAAATTGTTCCCGCCTACCGTGCATCCTACCTAATGATATTATTGATTTGTGACTTTTGGGAGTCATTATTCATGCAGTTTGTTTAATTGGTTCTGCTTTTAAAAAAATATACACATTGTTCGTCTTCTTCAGATCCTTCTTGTTCTTCACGGATTTGAGAAAAACTGAAACTTCAACTTGCTAGCTAATATTGATCAAACGATTATCTAATTATGTATGTTATTTTTTCCCTTTTGAAGGATGCACACAAGAAGGTAAATAGGATTAGTTAGTAGCTAGTGAGCTTGTATCAAAATCAATGTTGTGCACTGTACATTTTCCATAAATCCAATAAAAATTCGAATGGGTACTGATACCGCTTAAAATGTTTTTTTACTGTGCGCACACTGCATAAACCCACGATGGCTCGGGTAGTACGGATGGATACAGATAAGAGTGGTTTAATTTAATTTATGAAAGGCCCCTTGTCTTATAACATAATCTATGGCAATTTAGATAAAAATTTACAAAGATCAATCGTGAAACTCCACATGGTATAGATAAGGCCTAGTGGGGGAATAAAAATTTGTTTGCTTTTGGGATGGAGTGGATCAAATATTTCGGATACAAAGTATTTTTTTGCTCTAAGCCAATTTCATGTGAAACCAAGGGTGTTGACCACTGACCACACACACCAACGACGACTCATTTCAATTCCTCCATGAAATAAATACTTAGATATGCAACTGTCATGTACGTAACGAATGAGATAATGGGGGAAAATGAGCCTCTTAAATTTTGAAATACTGAGAAAAAGGTCGAAGATCTCATTACTAATCATTACGGAAGGGAAGATTAAGATTGTCATTAAAAAGGTGGTGACCTGGATGGTTACATTTTGACCCTTTGCAGCATTACTCGATTTGATGGACTTGTGAGTGACTTAATTGTGCCATACGTGATTAAATCATGGTTGAAGCATTACTCTAATAATTAGCGTCTGGTTTAAGCTTCACCCTTATCAGTTATGTATTATTACCATGGCCCATGGCTATTTACTGAAGATTGTTTTGGTGGAACTGAAGACGATTCCGATTCTATCGGTTAGATGGTCTTTAAACGGGAGTAGTAGGTTCTTTAGGCAAAGATGCTAGGCTATTTGTGCTTTAGGTACTCATTAGAAATTACTCCTCGCTAGATTTTATGGCTTAATTGGTACATTTGAGAAATACATATTTCTCGTGATTAAAGTTAGCAATCATAATAGTTGCAACGGCCTAATAAGAAGAACATGAGCACTAAATGGCAGTTCACGGGTGTGCCAAAGAAATAAATACGTGAGTTTTTTCCCCCTAATTGCATAGGTATTAAATAATTGAACCACATGCTTAATGTGATAATCAAATTCCTTTGAAAAACAATAAAGTGAATGAAGAAAATCACTCAATCCTCCATAGGTTGCTTGGTAAGTAATAGGATCGTGCAGTTGAGGCAAGTTAGCAGCTTGTGATGTTTGTTAGCTAATCCAAGAAATAATAACACCCTGTTTGTTACCAAGAGTCTGGTTTTGATTAGATTTCCCTTTTAATTGATTACAGTAACTCGTCTTAAGGGAGTAATTTGTACCTTTAGTTTGAATTAGCTTATTAGCTCAGCTACTCCTTATAATCTTCGGTGGAATCAACTCTTTTATGATATACAACCTAAAAATTTCTTCCCCTAAAGTGAAGTAAAAGTTGGTAATTAATGGCATATTTCCAGCTAAACAAAGTTTCACAAGGGAAGCTACATATGAAAACCCTAAGATTTTTTCGGCAGATCTCAGCTCGCAAGAGTATAATTTAAGTACATTACGTACGTAACGAGTGTGCGATTAAGCTTTCAATGCACCGTTGGATTTTTCAGACACATTTAGATACTGATTCAAAGATATAGCACTGGAATAGACAGAGTGCATTGGAACAAAAATGAACCTGAACAGTTTTCTTGGTCGTAATCAGTATCACTTACACTTGGCTGTCTTGAATGAAAAAAATTCATACATAGTAATATCGTCGGAACCTGCTATTTGGCATAAGAAGCCTAAGCTTGAACCGCGAAAATATTGATGGCAATATTAGTGATCAATGATCATCGAAATCCGAACCGACTAAAATTTACAATAACGGCAAATTAAAGATTTAGTACCACAGAGTAGTAAGTTTTTGACCACTTTCTAATCTATACAGTACTTCGTTGACTTACCTCCTTAATTGTTACTTTTGGAGTTCAATTTTTTCAGAAAACTCTGAACTGTTTAACAACTTTGCTATGCACAACTCATTTTCTTTCAAACATTGTTAGCATCGGATCCGCGAAACTTAAGGTGGATGAGCTACCATCATTTGATTCTTGCGACGCTTACTTTACAGCATCTAGCTCTTCTTTTACAAAGTATGATCGTCCTAGTAAGTGAACTTTTTACATTCAGAAAAAAGTACAAATAGAGAGATAATCACATTAAAATTTTTCTTCACGCACGCAAAACAAGACCAGTTTTGTCAGCTAATGATCAGTAATTGCAAAGTTGAAAGATTAAGTCATAGAATGGATCGATGTGACAAAAAAAAACTTTTTTTTCCTTGAGTAGAATGTCAACTCTTATAGGAGAGGGAAAACCACCGGGCATCATAAAAATGACCATGATGTTTACTTTTATGAATTTTATTTGTTTTCCCCTTTCAATCATTCTCTACAAATCTTTCAATTTAAATACCGGTCCTGCAGTATTCACCCAATGATGTTGGATTGGAATAATACTCACATGAGTCATGTACCTACCTACCTATCATGCATTCATCAGAATGGTAGTAGCGCAAAGTAAATTAAGTTTTATGAGGAGGATGTAGTGCGCTTTCTTTTGATGTTTCAATCAAATGCGCCATTCCTCTCGATCTTAATGCTTGAAATCGGGGAACTGGTAATTTTTACGGTTATTGCTGTGAGTAACCATCCCAAGCTGATCGTCAGTTCTCGTTCGGAACGAAATTATTTTCTCCCTATCTAGAAAAAATATTCTAGGAATCTTCTCAATTCCCTCTACACAGGCTTCCAACTATACACTCATGGGATATGCATGTATTTCACCAAACGAACAGAATATTTCATCCTGTCCACCCCATTAATCTGAGCTTTTTGATAACAGCTCACTTACTTATTCGAAAAATCGATCATGATGAAATTCGAGAGACTCAAAGCGGAAAAAAAACTTGTTCAGCGGATGTTGAATGTGTCGAGAATGAAAACACAATCTACGGAATTACTCCAGCCCGTTTGTTTTTACCTGAGCCGTTTCGTATTATGTATATATGTAGCAATGCAAGTTATGTGCATGCATGCAACTAAATATGTAGCACTCATCTCATTCGCAGTGGTCATCTTCATTTGTGTTTTGTACAATTTCCTCTTCTTTCAAGATTTATGGCTCACCAAAATGGAAATCAGGAGAGAAATTGGCAAGCACAGTTCCATCCAATCAAAGTCTTGTAAGTTTTGAGCCCGCATGTTGCATCCCAAATGACTTGAATTAAAAATCAAAGTGGAGCTGCTGCTGCTGCTCACTGATGAAAAGGAAAGCCCGTATGTGAGCAAGCAGTTCATATGCCGGTGGAAGATTTTGTGAGAAATCGTACGTGTTGTTGCTACCGTCCCACCGCTACACAGCATGGATTTTGCCATGACATGCTAGAGCTGTTGCAGTTGTTCTTTTTTCTCCTCTACAAGGTACACACTAATGTTCGAAATTGCCTCAATAAAAATCCAGGACTCCATATTGTACCTAAACATGACAAGATGATGTGGAGGGTTTTGCACGTTTTAAGAATCTTCAGATTACCAAGGGAGTGAGAGCACCACATTTCCAACTCTTTTGGAACAGTATAAGTGTGCTTCAGCATTGGTAATGATGGTGAAATTAAATAAGCACATGCATCTGCTCTAGCGTTTTAGCAACGGCGATATGATTCAACATCAGCGCGGAAAAAGGTTTGAAAAAAAATAACTCATGAGCTAAAACTCAATATGGAGTATAGGAAGGCAGGGGACTACTTCCGTACTTGGTTAATTCACATTTAAGTATTCGCAGATATTGTACATCATGAAGATAAAGTATCAATTACTCTAAAAGTCGCTTCAAAAACATGTTGATGTATATGCACCGAGATTCTCATATAATGTACTTTAATTATAGCACGCCACGTAGGAAACGGTGTGTGAGTGAGTGTGTATGTCGAATCATGGACATAGGATTTCACCCTCCTCTCAGTGCACATTCTCATCATCAGCCTTCCCCATCGCGGAACAGAACAGGGTCGCTGACTCAGTGCTATTTTTGAAGGACGGAAAAGCAAAACCTAGATCAGAAGCGAGGAATAATAATAAAGTTAGTCGCGCTACTACCACTGCGATTTCACTCCCGAACGAACAAGTGCAGGAAGACGATGTGGCGTAATAGGATTACTATGTAAATAGACTGGATGGTAAGTAAGTAAGTACGATTTTGTTCTTCAATTTTCCCAATCTTCTCTAATGGCTTTAGGTAAGAAGAAGACACACGCGTGCGTTCACGGTACCACAGCCACATTTTTATGATGCGCGATGAAAATATTGAGGTCTGGGAGAAGTTAATAAGATATTCTCTCGAAAACAAGCACAACACCACGCGTACTCCGCGAATTTCACCCGGCTTGGAAACATAGTAGTCCCACGTTGATTTTTTTTGGGATGGAGGTTGTACGTTTGGTGCACATACTCACTCACTCCCATCACTTCAAGTCAAGGTTCCTCCTTGCTTGGGATCTATTTACATGCAAGTAAGTTGGTATTCAAACCAGTAGTAACTCGCTCAAACTTTGGGATGACTCGAGGATTCATTTTTTCTGCCCAGGATGATCTTACCGAGTGTGTATATTTATCCGCCTACAAGTACCTCATTGATGCGAATGCGAAGACTGAAATGGCCTAATCATTCTACAATGTTTATTTTAAACTCGAACTGCAATAATCAAGTGTGGAATCTTCATCGGGAGCACTAGCTCCACTACCAGGTCGGCAAGGTCCTTCTACTCATGTATTGAATTGATTCCGCTAAACAAATATGGCATAATTTCAATAAATTTAAATTAGGAAAACTATTTTTGTCTATTTCAAATTTCAGAACACTTGATTTTTTTGGGAAAATGAAATGCAAGTAGCGCTTTGATGTCGTCGGATCTTGGAGTTGTGAAGATGCTCACCCACTACCTACATCCCTGAAGATGTTTTTGAACATTTATCATGGTTACATACATAGTTTCAGAGGCACAGAACAGATATAGCTTACTTCAATGAATAGGAACGGATTTTATGAAAAGTCATCCTTGTATATGTTCATGCACTTGGAGAGAAAGGCAATTTACATTTTTATTGCGAAAGCTGCTTTAAATCATCACGTCGCAGTTCTCCTCTGTTGTTTTCTCGGTGACATCGACAGAACGAGCAGCACATCATCATGGTAGGTTGAACCAGTTGGAGTACACGAGGACCAATGTTACTAGAACATACCTACTCAGAATAAGTTTGTAGTGGTGCAGATTAATAATATACATTTGGAAAAGCATAACTCTACTTGGTATAATTTATAGTGGAGGCGATTCTTATCCTCCGATCATTTCGGGGAAAGATTTCAGCTAGTGGAAATCTTATTTTAGCACGCGCGCTTGTCACTGCGCAACCGTCTACTTATCCTTCCTCCTTTGCTCATGAGCTTCCCTTTTTATGAAGAAGTGCACTCACACTAGCAATAGTAAGCCGCTTATTGAAGCAGAAAGAAAGAGTGGAAGACGACAACGCGCAGGATGCATATGCATTGCGGAGCACGAGAGAGAGAAGAAAAGTCATCTGAATCTGAAGTTAGTTTCGAACCGAAAAGGAACTTTTTTCATTTGAAGTATGAACATATACATCAAAGGGGCTATAATGAAACATTTATTACGTCTCCGTAGAATTCATGGGACAGAACAGAACGGCAACGCAACGCCAGTTTTGAAAGAGGCAGTCTCGAACCGAGACTCTCGATCTTCTCTTGTTGCTTCAATATTTTCATGGAACATGTGCTTCTGCACAGGTCTTTTTTTTACAGAGCTTAATTCCCCCAAGCTTTTTCGTGCACCTCTAAATAAGGAATATTTACCGTATTCTCGCAAATAGAATTCATTCGCGAAATCGGGAGTCCTCTTCACACTTCCTCTTTAGAACTCGGTAAAAGTATGTGGCTTGATTCAAGGCTAGCGTGTGTGTTTTGAATGCCTCCGTCATATTCCGAGGTTTACCACTCGCGTTACCTACGTCGCTCTTTTAGAAACGAAACGAGTCAGTCTCAAACAAGTCATTGAAAGGGGCTAGGAATAGATGCACCACCACTAACAAAAATTACGCGATATTGTATTAACCAAATGGGAAAATGTCTCATATATTTTGTCAACATTATCGTCCACAACTGCATACTTTGGGAGATTGTGTGTACATATGAAACACCCTTCCCATCTTCCTCCTGGGATGACTGAATGATTTAGAGGGAACAACTGATGCCTCAATTTCTCACTTTAATGTCGCACACAAACCGTAATCTTATTCGGTCATATATAGTCAATGCGAGGAGTTATTGCAAGAGTGTACGAAAAAAAGCTTTCTCCAAAACCTTCCATAAATAAGCTTCGCAAGATAAGCTATAAAAATCAAATTTCCAAAATTATGATCTCCGTCCCCACAAAAAATATGGCATTCATAAATAAAAAAGGAAGTGCTCATACTCAGTAAGTACAACAATAATATTTGATTATGATACTTAATTATGTGCGAATTCAAATCTATCTGAAATAACGAGCCCAATAAAAATTCACCTCAGCTAGAAATATATGAGGTTCAATGTACAGCAACTTCCAATCATTAAAAAGGCACAAAGTATAAAACTAAGCCTACAATATTTTACGTATTTTCCAATCTCTGTGGAGTCTGGAAGAAAAAAATTAAAAAGAAGAAGGAAAATCATGCCCCGAAGCTGCGTTTGACAGATTTTCTTCGCAAGACTCTAACGTTAACGTTTCTTTGCGTTTTTAACTGGACTGAACTCCGATTCAATGCATCTCGGTTCCGTCAATTACTTAAGTATCTAAGTACTAATTTTTACCAATTATGTGAGTCAATTCTTCGTTTGAAAATGGGAATATTTAGTCGCGAATAGTGAGAGAAATATCCTTCAAAAACATATTGACATTAATTGCTCTCGCGTGGCGATATTTTCTGAAGAAATACTCCCTCATAAAACCGATGAAGCGACTCCTTGTTGGTTTTTTCTCTTATACAACTTTTACTGAAAGCGTGAATATACAATACGGATGTAATATGTATATCTAGCCCTGGGTTCTATGAAATTGTTTGTTGAAGTTATAACAAATGACATGATTATCTCAAGTCTGGTATAATAAACAGAAAGGCAAACCTAAGGCGGTTGAGGAGTATGATAGGGTTTGTAAATGCCGGTGATCAAGTCAGCAATAAAAACCGAAATTCAGTTCGTAATTCTTTCTAAATTAGCCGTTATGAAAACTGTTTCGAGCGCATATCATCAAAAGAAATATAAAAGTAATGTTCGCATTTGGAGTCTTCGACTCTTGCATTTCCGTGTGGGGCGTATGATGATGTCCAGGGAAGACGCGATAATGTACTCAAAATTCGTCTTTGAATACTTTAGGCCGCTGATGTGCAAGATGCGCTTACCAATCCTTCCACAATTCGGTTCCTCAAAGGCTTCACTTTCTTCAAAAACTTGTCCAGACGTTAAGCCACGTTATGTCTTCATAGGTAAAATTCGTAGTTTATCCACGTACGACACAGCGCACCAATCTTCAGAATACGGAGGCACTTGTTCGTGTTAATTGCAAATATTGTTGTTAAACTTGACGAAGGTAACAAAAATAAAGTTGAGCAGTGTGAGCTGTGTGAGCTGTGTCCAACAGTGGAAACGAAAAAAGAAAGATTGAGTCGCTAAGTTTCTTCTGTTCAGTACGTAAATATGCGACTCTCACCACTTACGAGTTCTGGAAACACTGTGATTATCCTAAACAAAAAAATGTCCTCATTTCTTTTGTTAAATGCACTTTACTCTGTGCTATACAATAGCAATTTTAATTTTTCTGAACGCTTTGACAAGTTTTAGCCGTAGTTCAGAAATGAATTCTCATTGGTTAGATGAACGACTAACTGTACTTAAAATATTTCGACTTACGACGCGCGGATTTCGAAAATATACTCACAATATTTACTAATTTCAGCTGATAGAGCAGCTAATACTTAAGTGTATTCCAATTCACATACAGTCTTCCTAAGCAAGACGAGTCTATTTCATGTCTTTTAATTCTAGGAAAATATTCACCTTTATCAATTCCTACATGCGAACTAGGTCACGGCAAAATTATTTAATTGAAGTTTATGAGGGATGGAAGATCTACTCGTTCCCCTTGTGAGAGAATCTCTTTCTAGATAACTATCAGTGTTTCCAGGCACATAGTATTCACCTGACAAATATTTTTATTCACTGGAAGTTTAAGTATGGTGATAGTGAGTCTAAAATACATACAACGCATTAATGATGCTTAATTACTCAGTTTAATTCATTAAGTGTGCGCGAGTCGCGTCGAAATTAGAGTTACACGAAACAGGAACCATTGAGCATGAAAACCATTTTCCGCAGACTCCTTCCAGCGAAATCCTCTCCGGCTTTGTTGAAATACATATATCTATCTAACGACATAACTTATTTCCGCTACATTGAATTTTAGCACCAAGACTTGAACGATAAGTTTGAGAATTTCCTCCACAGGTAAGTGAATCAACGATAGGTAAATAACAACCGGAAACAAAGGTAATCTCCCCAGCACAAATACGAGGGTAGATCAAAAGATGAAGCGTTAATTTTTCCTTTGTAACGTGTTTCCCTACGAAGAACGAACTCGAGAAAGTGCTGCAGGCCGCTGCTGCATGGAGCGTAACGTAACGTAACAACAACAATGTTTCACATTTCGGGGAAAACACAAATGAAAGAGAGAGACTGAGGGTAGGTTCTATCGAAGAATGGAGGATGAAACAGCGTTCATTGCGAAAAAATAAACATGATAAATATTATGTAATGTCTATATCACTTTATCTCCCCTATGTTTCCTTACAATTAATAATAGTAATAATGATCCCGACCGAAAAAAATGAGCAGATCAAGAGAGTTGCAGCAAGAGTGAGTCGAATCAGAGTGCTAAAACTGGCTTACGCCACTCGATCTCGGTGTAAGTAAATGTTGCTCCGAGTAGAGAAGACTCCTGCGCTGAGATGCGTGCATTCAAACGAAGTTCGGAGTGCTCAGAGTGATTTTTTTTTCGAAAGTTTCTGTATGCTTCAGAATAATGATGATGATGATGATGACGATGATGTAGTCACTAGTCACGGGAAAGGAGACAACGAAAATAAAATGACTATGCGCAACTTATTTTGTCAGGTTAACTTCTTGCAATACTTGTTCTCTCTTTTGGATCTTTCATAGTTTTTTTCTATCTTCGATGCTCCTCGTCTCGATCCCCACTTCTTTCGCGGTTTGTACTACATGCAGAATATCTGTATTTCACCCATTAAAAGTAGGCTCCTACGAATTACAGCGGAGAAAAGAAACAAAATATCGGAGTAGCGTCTTAATGTTTAGCATCCGAAGCTTTTTCCTTATCATTTATTAGCATTGAGCAGTAGTTCGTACTTTTTAGTTACATTTTCTCGGGGTACGTGGATGAAGAAGCAGAGAAATGCTTGCGAGCGAGCCGTCGTTTCCGTCGCCACCACCATCAACGCGTAGAAAATCACATCACATTGCATCACTTTAGTGCAAGACTTGCTTGTAGCAAGTGTACTGAACGAATAACCGGAGGTGGATGCGGATAATATTTAGCGAGTTAAACCATGGGTTTCCCATGGTACGATTTCTGGTGCCGTTATTACTTGAGTGTTCTTCCAAGTTCAGTAAAGTTGACATTCGAATCAAAGTCAGTGGGAAAATTCTTGCACACAATGTTTCTCTTTAGCATTGGAATCATCTTCTGGAAAATAGGGTTGATGACTTGAGCTACTTTGATTGAACATTTCAAAATCTTTATGATTTGGCACTTCTCCTTCTGGGAACTTTCATTGACAAGTTGAGAATGTTTCGCAGGTAAACCTCTTTCGTGATTCGGTTGGAGTGGTAATGTTCAATAAATAAATATCACACAATTTCATGTTATCATGTTACAAGGGAATAGAACATTATGGTAGTACTGTGTTAAGGATTTGTATGGTATTGGTATGTCTAAAAATATTTAATCTCATTCATGCGGTGCCTTCTTTTTGTATGAACAAAAAAGCGAAATAAATATTAACTGTCCTTCCTTGGATGAAAGACAAAAGTTGGATCTTTTCCTCTGCATCAGTTCATCTGCATCAAACAAATGTTTGCGCTGATGAGTTTTAATATTTAGTTTGCGTATTTATTGCTGAAGAAATTATAGAAATATAGCCTCGATAAAATGACGACCCAATAATTTGAACAAACCAGGATAGTAATTATTCTTTTCCAGATTTCTTGACGCAGGACTGAAAGATCACTACGTGGCATCACTAATGATCCGATATTTATCTTGATTGGAAAATGACAGGTTTCAGGAACTGCGTTTGAAATAGCCAGCTGAATGCTCGGGAGGAAAGCTGCGATTTTGGGACATGTGATTTTCAAATGTTGAGTGGGATCGTGCAACCCTTGTACAAAGGTTTTCTATAGTTTGTAATCTCGGTTGCATTTAAGTAACCATATTTTTATGATGTCATGGAAATATGGTTTAGTTGTACGGAATTCGACTGAATAGTTCTTGCTGGAAGTGGTAAAATGGTGACATTACTTTAGCACTGTAGAATCCAGAAGTCAGCGCAGACCTGAGCTGGGACAAGGGCAGGATTCCAGCGAAATTTTCACACTTCATTCCGCTGTCTGGATTCAATGGATCCATTTGCATTTCAAGTCTGGAATTATTTTGCACCGCTCTGAAAGGAAAGAAAAAATTTAATTGGAAATGCGTGTTCCTTGTAAAATATAATCCGGCAAATGAATAAGCACTGGGTCAATGCTGGGTACGAATTATCTGGGCCTGCACAAGTAATTTACAAGTACTCCTTCTGATCCAATATTATCTCTCCCTGCAATCTCTGCAAAACAGTAGTAAAAGCACAAGCATCAAACTGTATAACCCGAGCTCATCGACTGCGAATTGCAAAGCCTACATGCATATCCTACTCATTCAGTATTATAATTTTCACTCGTTCCGAATGAAAAATTCATTGCATTTACAAGACTTCCCAGAAAATTCTGGGACTCCTTGTGAGTAAAGGATCTTTGTGTTTGTGATGTTCAACTAAGGAATAGTGTTTTTCGTATCACATAAGTACTATAAGCGTACCTTCCGCAAAGAATTTCATTTTCTGTGGCTATATTGACCAACCGCACTAATGTACATATTTTGATCTCCACGCATCATAAATAATATTTTGCTTGTCATAATTGTGCAGGAGAGTGACCCCTTGCCGAGGACATATCATGCCGAGTCGGGGTGTACGGAATAAATATGTGGTAAAAAATAACTTTAGATGTTTGAGAATATTCGCGCGATCTATGATACATGAAGTGTCCGATAGGAAAAACAAGCAAGACTTCAATGAAAATTACAGAGAGCAAAATTAGTATGACTGATTTAGGAAAATGTATTACACCAGGATAAAATGACTAGGAGAAACATTCCTTCATCGGAGAAAGTTACGAAAACTCTTTTCAATCATCACCTTAGACATTTATGGGTCTATCGTTCTCTCGCTCAAACAAACAAAATCATCCTTCTACTTGCAAATTGAAAAACATGCATTCGATTCCTTATCCTCGGAAACTTATTCATCCATACTCATCTTGCTAAATATTCAATGATAAATACAATTTAATATTCATTGTATGCTAAAGTTCGACAAGCTAAACTACCAATATTTCCAATCGATTCCATGTCACTTAAAACCCATTAACCATGGAGAATCAAGTTTTACACTCACTTTGCCATGGAAATTTTCGGGGTAATCTGAGAAAGCGAAAAAATCGAACCCCAATGTAACTTAACCTAGCTTGAGCTGAACAAAACAAAGCACATAACTTTACCTAAGCTGAGCAAAGGAGGTAACCCAGCCTAAGCTGAGCAAAGGAGGTAACCCAGCCTAAGCTGAGCAAAGAGCCAAGCAGGTAACCTAACCTAACCCAACCTGAGCAAAGAGCCAAGCAGGTAACCTAACCTAAGCTGAGC
>JAHZNH010000821.1:0-12596 GCA_027744355.1 Tyrannoseira gladiata
ATTTTTTTCAAATGGGAGCAAGGAAGGAGGAATGTCTGATTCTGAAGGATGAGCTCATGCCTCACATCGTAGAAACGGAATTCCAAATGGATGGTTACGGTTTTATGGGTAGAGTGGGTCGTAGTGACTACCTCCTCTCCTCCAGATTTTGAATTCATTATGTCGTTATGAATGAGATGATTGAGCTCCAGTCTACAGTGCAGTTGGGCTTCCTTCGACTCGGGGAAACTTTATGGGGGCTCCAACTGCTGATCCCTATCCCATTCATTCAGGGAGGGAATCATCTCCTCTGCCAAAAAGAATCTCCTCTGGAGGGGATATTTGTCAAGACTTCCTTCCTAATCCCGAAATGAATGGGCAATAGAGGAGAACCTCACAAGTCATTTGAAAGGGAGACTGATCACACTTTTTTCCTCTGCCAGAAAAAAAAGAAAAGAGAGTTATCCAGCTCCAGAAAAAAAGTTTGGTGATACGATGGATGATGATAGTATTAAGCCGCACATCTTGATTTACACTCTATCCGAAATCATCCTCTTCTATCGGATCGGAGCTCGTAAAACTCCCAAAAAATACGGGCGGTGCATGGTAATATGACGTAATGAGTTCACCAATCTGAATTTTCCCAAGGAGGACACGACCACTCACTCCATTGGAAAATTTATTTCCAGCCAGCCACCCAGCGGACGCTAGACTGTGGAATGGATGCCAGGAAGTGCAGAAAATTTTGCCAATATTGTAAATTGTAAGGGAGCTGCACTCACTAAAGTAGAATCTTTGGAGGAGGATCCTGCTGGCTGGAATGGAGGGAATTCGATGTTTCGATGCATAAATTTTTTCAATGAGTTTTTTCACGGAGTCAGCAAAAAAACTGGAAGAATGATCCTAGACATGAGGATTCTCCTCGATCGTTTTCTGGCTTCTGGATCACGTTCATCGTTTCTCTGATGACGTTTCATCTTCATCTCCATCATCATCATCCTGGAGGAAAAGAAATGTTCCAGTGGTTGAAATCCCTCCAGGATTCATGAAGGATTTTCTCCTGTCATCTTTTCCTCTTCTTAAACTGACAACAGAATTGACTCCCGCACTTTTCTTCAACTCATCCCAATTCTTCATTTATGGATCGACTCAAACTCAAAATGGATCCGTCTAAAATTCTCCACTGTCTTTCTTCTCCTAAGTCGATGTCGTTCTCCTCAAGAATTGGCTAACTGAATTGGCTTCCTTGGTGCCTGATGACAGCTCAATTTTTCTCACGTAGCGTCAATTTCCCCCGAAAAGAAGAAAAATCTGCTGGATTAGGTATGTCCATGTCGATTCGATGTGTTTCCTCTCGACGGGGAGAAACGGGCGGGGGATGATGTATCAAGATACGAAGAATGGAAACATTTCCTCCAAGAAGTTGATTGGATTGATTAATAGTAAATTGAGCAGAAATGGCTTTTGTGTTTCATCAATTCCCTTCATTTACGGGGGAGCAGGGGGAGACAAATTGCAGTTTATTGGGGAGCAGCTAAAAGGCCACCTCTTGACAATTAGTTACTGGGGACCATACTTCGGGGGAAATTTCATGTAGACAGGATTCACAATTCTTCCATCGCATCCTATCATTTTTTGGGGGAATATTATTTGGCTTGGACGGTTAGGGTCCTGTATCGCTTCAAATTCGAAAAATGTGCTCCAATTAAAATTTGTTTCAACTTATGATATGATTACTTGTCATGCCAAAACTGTTCAATCTGACTGTGTTAATATTTTCGCCAGGTACACGGTTTCCAGGAACGGGTCCTTACTCATTCATCAGGCTTGGTCGGCCGACGAAGGGATCTACAAGTGCGTCATCCTCGCGTCCACCAACTTTCCCGAGGAGGAGCCGCAGATCTACGCCGCCACCCTCAGCATCGCATGTAAGTCTCGCATAACCCCAAAAAATGAGAATTTAATAATTCACGCAATTTTCATCATCTATATATGCATCCATTCTCCAGCCATTCCAAATTCAAATCCAACATCCAGCCCTTAAAATTATAAGTGATGTAGAAGGAACATTAATCTTCATCAATTCCCTTTTCCAAATCGCAATCTGAAGAAAAGCTTTCAGTGATCTTCCATTTCCCCATCTGACGAGATGGTCTGGTGGAGGAGTCATTAGCGGAGAGTGAATCCAACATAATTTTTCCCCTCTTTCCCCAACAATGCATTATTATTACTTATGCAGTTCCAATAATTACTGGAAAGAGACAGGCTGAGATCTTAAGTACTAAAGTACCTTCTTAATGCAAATGGTAGGCAAGCTCGAGAGTTTATAGTTAGCATCTTTCAGATATTTTTCCCTCCGAAGGAAAAAAGTTTTCCATTTTTTTGGAAGTGTGAGTTATTAGACGTTTCAGAGAGGAATGGGGATCCCTTCAAGCGGAAATGTGTTTTTTCTCTCCCCCACACTCGTACTTGCGGTTTTATCGATTTTTTTTCACTTGGAAGTTTTTTTTTCCTTGAAAAAGTGGGGAGATCTCCAAAATAAAATGTATTCCTTTCACCTCGGAGCTGTGGGGAGTGGGAGGTGGGAGCTCCAAATTTTAGGGAAGATTGGAATATATACATGGAGGGAGAATGAATATATTTGAATTGAACAAGTCCTCCTCCTCCTCATTTTTTATTGCACTCGCGCTCCTCACCAAAAAAAACCAAGCCAAAGGAAAAGGAGACCAGACCAGACCAGACCACAGCAACCGTAACCATCCATTCCATCCCATCATCTTCAATTCTTCCCATTTCCTCTCCTCTCTTTTCTGGTGAGAGGAAGCAGGCGTCTTGTCTTGTCTTATCTGCTGGAGAAAGAGAGAGAGAGTTGTGTTTTACACATGTAAACAGAAACAAGTTGGCGAAAAAAAATTCTCACGATGAATGAATAAATCATGCAGAGGGCTCCTCTTAAATTATACCTGTTTTTATTTACCTTCGGGAAAATACAGGATGAATGGAGGCTGCATTCATTCCTTGATGCATATGTACCTTATCCAGGCGGAGTTGTCTGGAAAAAAATTGTAGTTATTTTTTAGTTTTAAGGAACTTTCTTTCTTTAAATTGACTGGATTTTTGCAAGGATCACGTTATTTTTTCTTCTCGTGTTTTCCAGATCTGGAGCCACTTAGCGCAAGCACGTCGCTGGACCCCTCGCCCCTGCTGCCTCACCACAAATTGGCTGTGCCAGAGAAGGGAACCGTCGAAATATTCTGCGAGAGGCCCAAGGGAATCCCTCCCGCGAAGGTTTGGTGGGAAGGTCCCGACGGAAGAGTCATTGTGGAAAGTTCGCCTCCATCATCCAGCCATGCTCCCCCCTCCATGTTCTCCTCCGCCCGCGTCAGAGAGCCGAACACTCTGCTGGTGGCGAATGTGCGAGGAGACCAGACCGGAAATTATGCCTGCGTTGCCGAGAATCTGGAAAGAAGGACTCGAACCAGTTTTCAACTTNGTTCTCCTCCGCCCGCGTCAGAGAGCCGAACACTCTGCTGGTGGCGAATGTGCGAGGAGACCAGACCGGAAATTATGCCTGCGTTGCCGAGAATCTGGAAGGAAGGACTCGAACCAGTTTTCAACTTGTTGTTGTTGCAAGTAAGTCGAACCAAAAATATACTGGATACTTGAAAGCTCTCTGGACAATTTTTCAACATCTTGGAACTTGGAATATTCTCGTTACACCACCTTCCCCCCTGGAAAATGGAAAGTAAACTGGAGGAGAAAAATAAGGAATGGGAATTTGGATGGGATGGGATGGAGGACATGACTCGGAAAAGGGTCTCAAGTGTCCATCCTTTCCAATTTCGAGTTTTCTCCTGGAAAAGGTTCTCCAACCTGCCTCGACTTCGACTACGTTTCCTTCGTGCTTCCGCAGAGAAATCAAGACGTGAAACGAGATTTTTTATTTCAATTTGAATGAAACAGCCCATTTCCGTCTCCCTTTCCAATACATTTTCCGTCCCGACTCCACTCTCAAGTCAAGTCAGTATTGTATCTAGCTGTACACAAGTAGATGAGGTTCTTTATTTTTCCCCATTCCACTTTATTGATCACGTCCCCATCCCATCCCAGGCCGACAGACCGACCGTCTTCGCAATTTTCCCGGGGAGTAATGACTCGCCATAATGATAAAAGGGTGTAGTAAAAATCATAGTCTCCATTTTAAATGGCCACGCTTTATTGCGATTTGGAAATCTTCAACTGGCTCTGCCATCACATTACCCCTTCATTTTCGCGGGTCACGCATCCAATCCACTCACTAGCTACCCGTTCCATTCGGCGCTTTTTAAAAACCGTTTGGCCCAAACCGCGCCAATACAATTCTTTCAAAAGGGGAATGGAAATTCTCTGTACTTTTGTACATTTGGCCATCCTTTAAAATCGTCACCATCCCCCTATTTCCAGCATCAGTGGGGAGGGGGAAGGTAAAGACCCGAAATGAGATTTCGTTTCGTTATTTTTACTACGCACATTATCATATCTTCAGACCAACAACCGTCATGCATGGTCCATAACCGTTACGATAAGGAATATACCGGGACGGAATATGTTTCGGGAATATTTGCGTGTGTGTTTCCTTCCCAGAAAATTTAAAATTATTTTTTGGGGGGAGGGGATGGAATGGAGGGGACTATTCATCCTCATCGCACTTATTGGAGGGCTTGTCATTACATTATTCCATCCATGTGTCCTCCCTTTTAGGAGCAATTATCATTATTACCATTACAAAAAAAAGTCCGAGAGTGGAAGAAAACATGAGCCACGAGCTCGGAGTTTTTTTCCAGGGAGAACAAAGTGGGAAAGTGAATTAAGGCCTGGGAAGGCTCATAAAAGTGGGTACTGAAACTCGGTGCAGGGGGTGGCCGGCTGCCTGCGAACTTTTTTATGACCATGAAATAGAATGGACTGGAATCGAGGGTTTGCTTACGCTAGGAGCTCTACTTCATCTGTCCTTTTTTGTCGTGACTCACGACTCATTCCCTCACTCACTTTATTCGGCTGGAAAACAATAAGTTGCGTACGTGAATGGGAGAGAGCCGAACCGAAAGTCATCAAAACCCAAGATTTTATGGAGAAGGTAAAGAAAAAACTTACTTTTTCTCCCTAGCGAGGAGAGATCGAACGACTACTCCGAGTACTCCGTTTGATTCCTCCTCGGTTTTTTTGTGGAGTGCATGGGAAAAAAGTGGGAATTGTATTTAGACATAAACACGTAACCCCATTCAGGAAAACAAAGGACTTTTTTATTAGAGGAGAGCGTCAAGAAGTCTGCATGTCCTTTTCATTAAGTTGGGTGATGAAAGCATGGCAGGTTTTTTCTGCTTGTTGAAGTGACTGAATGAGTAAATACTTAGCTGTTGCTAGCCTCGACTACCTAATCTGTTAGCCCACTTACTTATTTATTTCTCCCTCTCCCGAGGAGCAGGAAGGGGAAGTGGGTGAAGGAAGGAAGGAAGTGTGGTGAAAAGTGAAAATAATCGTGAGGTGCGGCCCGAGTATTTATTCCAGAGGTGGAGTCGACTGGAGTGGAGTTGCTCATTCAAATAGTGACAAACAAAAACTAAACCAGTTTCCCCTGATCAAAGTAAATACAAAAAAAATGTACGATGATATGAACACGTCCTCCTTTTTCCTCTCTGATTTTTCCCGTGTCCCCCAACAGTATTTTCTCCACTTACTCATTTATTCAGCCCTATCATTTCATTTTCCTCGGAGTTACACTCACGCGAGGGAAGGGAAAAAACTTTGTCAGGGAAAAAGAGCGAGATTTTTTATTACGGTTGGATGTGTAGAATGTACTTATGGAGTAGTACGAGGTGGATGTCATTTTTTCAGAGTTGCATTCACTTGACTTGACTTGGTCCCCAACCCTCGTATTTTGGTCTGGTTTGGTTTGGTTCTTCTTCTTCGTGGAGGATTTTTTTCTTCCCCTTTCCTCCAGTAATTTCATTAAACATCACGGCGGCCTAACCTATTACTCCGAGTACATACATATTTCCCCGCCGCTGCTGCTGTACACACCAAAACCACGTCACGGGAAAGAATTCTTCCTTCTTCACCTTTCCCCCTCCGCGGGTGAGATTTTTTCTGCTGGAACAATGTTCCATTTTTACCAACTTGGGTTAGGATATCTTCTACAGTGCATTGGATGGAGGCGGAGGGTGGAGGAATTTCTTTTGTTCCTTGGAAGAAGAACCTCGCATTTCCTCACTTTTTAGGAAGCTTCCCTCCTCCTCCTCGATCCTTAATGTGGGGAGACATCACCGTTTAACTCAACCATATATTTTACAAGGGAGGGAGAAAAAAATGCCTCAACTTCAGTGCATCTGGTTCTGGTTCTGCCAGACATGATGGCGGCGGTGATGGGGACAACCAGGCCAAGCCAAGCCAAACCAAACCAAGCCAGATTGTCTTTTTCTCATTCTCACAAGCACGAAAAGTGGCAAGATGATGATGACGATGGGGATGATGATCATTACAGGGGAAAGGAGTATAAGAATGGGGGAAAATCTCGCCGTGAAATGGGCATCTCCTTCTCCCTTCCTTTCTTCCAGGGGGATTCCGTATTTTCAGCCTGAAGACATTGAAGCAAAGACAAATATTATTTCCCCCTTTCCCAGATTTAGATTAGTACTGCCAACAAAAAAGGAAGACCTAAAGTACAAAGCACCTAGAAAGACACGTCAGCTACATAGTTTAGTTGCATGCACAAGGAAAAAGGCCAGCGGGTCGGGGGAAGGGGATCTCACTCTGGAGATCTTAATGGAAAATGGACAAGAACACACAGAGGAACAAAGCCGCCTTCCTTGTAAGCATCAAAAGTGCCACTTGTCTGATTAAGCTTGGGCAAACTGAAAAAAACCGTCTCTTCTCTATGAAAAACACCTCCGGCTCGAGGAATTTTCTCCAGTTGGAATAGTAGTCCTGGTTCCACATTCCAGGAGAAATGGCGGAGAAAGGAGAATTACAATTGCGAGTTTTAAAATGATCACCGCCATGATGATCATTGATGATGATGATGATGGTATATATTGGTATCGTGGTCGTGATGCGTCATGCCGCGATAAAAGCGAAAGATAAATAGAATGAATGGCCAATGGGTGGGTGATGCCGCAAAAGCCATAATAATTCTTTTATGAATGACGATTTATAATAATGGCGGTGCATTTTATATCGCCCAATATGCAGAAAACGGGTGGACCCATGTGAGCATCGGGATTGGGATCGAGATGCATTTTCATTTCATGTGTGCATCTCGATCCATCCCCATTCACTTAAATGTGCTCCCTCGATCCCCTTGTTTTTGATCCCATGTGCATTAAACTCGATCAGGAATGCTCCCTGGCCCGAGAAAGAAGAAAAAACCCGGGGATGGACACAATGCGTTGAATTCACCCTGAGTATCCGATCCCCCGGGAGAGATAAAGAGTCAAAAAGATGATAATAAAAATAAATTATGTGGAATAACTCCCTTTTTTGTGTTGTGCAGCTCCACCCACGATATTGGAGCACCCGCTGAGCACGGTGGCGAAGGAGGGGGAGACGGCGTACTTCATGTGCCAGTTCCGCGGCCCCTCGTATCCCGTGAGTCAGATTCAGTGGCTCCGCAACAAACTCCTGATTCCGGCCAGAACCTTCCTGACCCAAGATGACCAGGCGGATGGACCCATACTCTATCCCGTCGTGAGTGAAGTTATTGATGGCGGATCTATTGGAGGGAACGGGGGTGGGAGTGGAGGTGGCGATAGCAGTGGGGAACAGCAGCAGCAGCAGCAGAAGCCCTTCTCGAGATTCGTTTCCTTCCCCGAGAACGGAACTTTAAAGATCGAACCGGTGGAGCTGACAGATGTTGGGGATTATACGTGCGAGATAATGACTCCCGGCTATGAGACCGTCGTGTCCAGGCCAGCTCAGCTTTTCGTGACAGGTATGCCTAAATAAATAATTGGGAGAGATTCATGGATAGATGGCAATAAGCTCCAGATTTCGACCGTGGTCCTCATTACAAAATGGGGATGGATGGATGGATCACTCTGTAAAACAAATAGAATTGATTTGGGGCTGATGACGCCAATTCCATCTCTAGTCCTTTCTCCGGGAGAGCAATGAGCAACGCTTGCAGTTTTATTTTGTGCTTTGTTTTGCTTTACCCAGCCAAACTAGAATTGATTTGGGACTGATGACGCCAATTCCATCTCTAGTCCTTTCTCCGGGAGAGCAATGAGCAACGCTTGCAGTTTTATTTTGTGCTTTGTTTTGCTTTACCCAGCCAAACTAAATAAATATCTGCGTAGTACTTTTCCAGTTTCATGAAGGCCCCAGCATCGAAAATAGGATCTGACTCGTGGCTTATTGTGCCTGCTACTCTGTAGTGGTCAGTTTTTTTGTGCTGCGCTGGCAGAATGAAAAATGACATATTCCCGCTAGCGTGATCATGATCTGCTTTTAAAAACACGAAAGCAAAATCGCAAGGAAATAAATTTGCCCAGGAAAAAGTTGAAATCTTAGGAAGCAGGAATCAGAAAACAAAATCTAATAAATTATGGCCATGTTCCACGTCCAATCCCCCACACTTTCCTCTGGTGGAAAGGGAAGGAGCATTTTTGTCATTTGTCTTCGTTCTTAGACCTCTGTTGTCTTTCCAGAGCTGACTTGTTGTGATGTTGTGACCAGAATAATATTAATTTCGACGACGGTGGATTGCTGGAATAGAGTTCCACCGCCAAGATTTACTCTGGAGCAAAGAGCACAAAACTACCACTGGTCACATTATATATTTTTCCTGTAGAAAAGAGTGATATTTTTCCTGGAAAGTATTTTTGCTGTTGCTCTCCACATCAAAAAAATTGAAATAGGCTCGATCGGCTCGTGCTTCGAAGCAAAAGACGGTAAGTATTAGTAGGTGGGCGTTGGGGTAAAGCCTCCTCCGGTCCAAAGTTTTCTCATCAGAGCAGGACTACTCTGAACGAGAGACTTATTAACTTGCAAGAAGTTTATGTTCTTTGGCGTTTCTCCTCCTTTTTTCGACCTCTCGAGATAGCAAATGAAAGCCAGCACCTGTTCAGGAGAATCGCAGATCTAAAAGACTATCGACATCGGCAGGAACAATGAACAATGCATGGAAAGAACAAAGAATTTTCGAAAAGGAAGTAAATTCTCAGGCACGGTGTTTCGCAACTTCGCTATATTCTGTCACGAAGTTTATTTCTTTAAGAAAAAGTCGGATTTTTTCCTTGCATCTTTTAGAAGGGAAGAACTCCAAGCCCTCTTTAGAAAACAGATAAAGCTGGAAAAGAAAAAACACGAGAAAGGCGCAAAGGAAGAGTGGGAAGGACAAGGAATAATAAGTTATCTGGTACGTGATCAGCGAACCTCATTCCTGGAGGAAAGGGAAGCATTATACGCCTTCGGTTTGGACAAAAGAGCGCTCTCTTGTCACTTCCATCCGCTCCAAGATCATGCACTCACTCCGCTTATCTGATGAAACCCGAGAAAAATATGGGCAATATTTTGACGCCGAAATGAAAATGCATTCTTTTCTCGTTCCTTCAATGCCATCAATGCATTCAACATTTATTTACTGGAACGGGGGGAAACCTTCATGATTAGTTTTTTTGGGGGGAAGGAGTGCACTTTTTATATTCTTTCAATTTTTTTGATTGGTCAATGCTCAAGAATTCCGTGAACTTTTTCTTTTCGGCGATCTGATCAGTGGCAAATCTCTTGGATTTTACGGTTCCCGATAAAAATTGATTTGATAAGTCATGCATTTTCCCAATGCATTCCCTTCATTTCACTCCATTTCATTTGGCGTCGTGTCTTTTGTTGTGCTGCACTCATGGAAAAGTTGGAAATCATGCAATGTAATGTAATGCAATATGGTCCAGCGTGTTTGATTCCCGACCTTCTCTCTTTTTTGATTGAACAGAAGCCCTGAAGTTTATGCCGAAACCAGTTGACCGGAAGTTAGAGCTGGGATCAACATCGAAAATTCACTGCAAGGCTCACGGAGCTCAGCCCTTGACAGTCCGCTGGCTTAAGGTATTATTCATTCACCCACTCACAAAATTCGTACACCCTCATTCCATTCAATTTTCTATTTCCATTCCCTCCACTTCATTTTCCCGGAGAAGAGGAGCTGGACTGGACTGGAAGCACTGGAAACTGGAAGTAGGAGTAATGAAATGCAGATTTCTTCTCCTCCTTCTCCGCGTGCAATGAAACGTGTGATTCTGTTCAGTGAACCGGATCATGAGCTTCATCTGTCCAGCGAACTATCTCTCCTTCCCTCCAAAAGAAAATTTTATTTCCTTGAGTGAGTATCTAATTCCCTTCTATTCCATGAATTCTAGGAGGGGCAGCCCCACTTCGAGTGGCCATCCCACATCAAGGAAGTCAACGGAACGCTTCATTTCCACACCGTGAAGAAGTCCGACAAGGGCCGCTACATGTGCATCGCCAACCAACTCCGAGGGGCTGATTAACACTACGATTTATGTTGACGTTGGTGGTAAGTTCTCCCGAAATTCTTGCATTCCTCCACTCTCCAATTCCCCCTCCATCCGCACGAACCAACGAACCCAGTCTATTTCGAGCATTATTCGAGGAGGGTGAGCATAAGACTACGACTACTAGCTAATTATGTTTCCATTCTGTGCGTTCACTTCACGGAGCTTCCATATAAATTAGCCCTGCTTCGTTATTATGCGTTCATCTCCTCCTCGTTCTCCGGAGCTGATTCCATTTCATGCGTTGATTACTTTGTCGAAGCAGCAGCAACAGCAGATAGATACATATTTAGCTGGGGACTGTGCCACACTCGGGGACATAAATAAATAAATAATGGAAGTGCCTGGCTAATTTAATACGCGCCTTGTTTTATGAATTGTTTGCCCAAAACCAGAGGGGACCGGGGGAGGGTTGAGGCAGGTAGACAGATTTTATTGTTGTTTTATCATCGAGCAGTGTGCAGTCCAATTTACCTCTTCTATTCGTGACAATTCGTGAAATCTGGCGATGGAATGAGTTTCCTCCACCTCCAAGGTGGAAGTGGAAGTACGCTGCTGAAAGGGAAAATAAATCTGGGAATAGGAATGGGATTGGATTGGATTGGATTTGGATGAGAATATATTTTTTTGAGTTGCCGACAGGCACACAATTTTCCGATTGGGATGAAGATGAAGCGTTGACTTGGCTTCGCTTCGCTGGAAAAAAAGCCGTGTCTTTTGGAATAGTAGTAGTGGTAGTATTCTCTGGAGGGAGCGTGACTTTCCTCCATGAAAACAAGAGAGCAAAAGGATGACGATCCGATACGATGTGGTGGTGTGGCCGTGCTCACTTTATAATTCCAGGCTTTCGCCACAATATTAATAATAATAATAACAAACCGCTGGTGCCGCCACCGCAGAAAAAAAAGTATCCGGAAAAGTTGGAATTTTGCAGTGCACTGGAAGATTGGCATCCCCCTCCAGTCTGAAGTTTTTTTTTGTTCACGCCTTGTTAATGAAAATGAGGGGTTTGGGTTGAGTTGGGATTGGGTTTGCATTGGAAAGGACGGAGCTCCACTGGAAAAAATATATATATTTGGGGAGTAAGGTTTTACCCTGCACTCCCTCCAATTCGTCGCTCCAATGTTTTTCGCAGCCAAGCCAAGCCGCAGACACTCGCTAGTCGTACGGTTTGTTGCACTAAAAGCTAATTTGGGAGATGGGAGGAGGATGACGCGACTGACTCCAGGAGGAGAGGATTAGAGAAGGAATGGAACACACTCTGCATTTTTTGCACCGCTCAAGGAGCGCGGAGTTAGCGAAGTTGATGCAAATGAAGATTAAGAGAGGAGAACAAACATTTTAATGAACTTCTAAATGGAAATCTCATGAAAAAAAAATTCCTCGAGCGCTGAAGCCGTCAGCTTGGTGTGAATAAACCTGGAAGGGAAATAAGTAGAATGGGATGGGATGGATGGGAAGAATAAGTACTTTTTCGAGGTGGTTCACTTAAAATTGAAATTGCTGTTGATTCTCTTCCGCAGTCACTCCAAAGTTCTCCGTGGCGCCCAAGAACCCAACGGAAGTGATGGAGGGGAAGTCGGTGATGATTGACTGCAAAGCCTATGGCGATCCGAAGCCAACCATTCAGTGGGACAAGAATAACAACATGAATGGATTCGATAGTGAAAGGTGAGCTCGAGAGAATTTTGCATTTTTTAAATGGTTGAATGGGACCAAGTGAAAATTCATTCTCTGGTTTTCCCGTTTATTGAATAGATTCCACGTGCTGGAGAACGGCTCATTACTTGTAACGGATGCCATCAAGGAGGACGATGGCCGATATGGGTGCACGGCGGGGAACAGTGGAGGCTTCATTCGCGAGGAAGTGCGTCTCATCGTTAAAAGTAAGGACCGGGAACCAGTCCAGTGGATTTTTAACAATGGAGCGAAATGGCCCCAGACACGAAGGCTAGATTTCCCTCCACAGGAAAAAACAGACTTTTTATTAGAGGACTAGCATAAAAGACTCCAGTTTTTTATGGCACGGTCATAATGAATTCTATCCCATATGCTAAATAACCTCTACGT
>JAHZNH010000822.1:0-10903 GCA_027744355.1 Tyrannoseira gladiata
AAGAGTAAGAGTAATTAATTAACAATCAATGGACTTGATGTGAAGTTTTAGTTTAGCACGCATGCACCTGTACGCCTACTAATTTAACGCGAAAATTAAAAAGAAAATTGCCTGGCCTGGCTTGTTTTATTGCACGTAAGTAAGTATATATTAAGTAGGAGCCCTGCCGGCAGTAGCAGTTGTTGAGGTGCAAGGTGCGTCGGATTTTGGGATTAAATAGGCTGGAGTGTAGGTCAACCTAAACGAGACCCAATTTTTTTATTAGGTTTCCTTTTTAGACAGGACAAAACAACAACAAGTTTCCCTTTCTTTGAAGTGATCAATTTGAATCAGTGAGTGTCGACAACCTTCTTTCCGTTCCCTAGTCAAAAGTCGAGAGAGATGGACAATATAAACTTGAAGGAGGCAACATAGTAGAAGACAGATCATTCACGCATAGTGAACTTATAAATTATGTTAGTCTGTACGATATAAAAAACTTATTTTATGATTTACATATGCATTCATTTTTGTTGCTGCCGAACTAACCATGAAAAAACACACAAACCACGTATATTCATGTAAAACGTAATTATGTATAAGTATGTAACAATAATTTATGAGAATAATTAATAGAGCACTTTTTTGTCATCTTCTTTCACGAAAGGTGGTTAAGTTTCGGTACGACGTCAATCAATCATAACACAACTACAAGGATAATGTTCGGTTAAGTATTTAATTGGATTATTATGGTAATGTACTCTTTTCAAAGGAAGGCTTCACGTTAGTAATTTCACTCAAGGAGAAAATCTGAAAATGAAGGTGAAGGGATCGATTTAATAAAGTACTGTAATGGTGTATCCGCATCCCTTGTCCGAATTTTTTCTTCCAGAGAACCCTTTTCCTTACTAACAGACCGGAGTTAAAAACGTTCTTTAACAGAGGAAATGAGATCTACCCAAATCAAAATTGCTTCACTCTCTAATTCGTAAAACCTCAGTGGTAACTTAAATGACCTTAACCTTGGAATGTGGAGCTCCAATTCCCTTCCCGAATGTAAGGATTTCTAGCTCGAACTTTCAACATTTTTTTCACTAATGAGGCTACACACATTTTCAAAACAAATTATTTGCCGTACATTTCTTATGTTAGGTTATGTATCTCGATCGAATTGTTTGATTTGCGCGTGTCCTACGAGATGAGCTACGGAAAGCAGAAGATAGACAGACAGACAGGCATGAGACGCGGCCCATGAGTGAACAACACTAACAAAGCGAGCGATGAATTTGATCGGAGATTTCTCCGATACAGATCTGACGATCTATCTACTACTATTTCGTCCTAAAAACTCTATAGAAAATTACCTCTCCATCTACTTATTCAATTCCAACCGTCTACGATGAACTCTTGTTGAAAAATCACATTAAAACTCTCCCTTACCACCTAAAAGCTAAAGGTATCATCATCATCGAGTGTAGGTTGATATAATCTAAAAACAACACTTTCCCTGGACATGATGAAGCAACCTTATAGGTGTACTACTAGCAGTAGCAGGAATATACCACCTCAACCTTAAACTTTAGAAGTTTATTACACAGGTTTAATGATATTGCAGTCGGTTGATGATTTTGATGATGGTTCAAGAAGGTCATCGAACGAGTAAATATGTATGCAGTTGTCCTCATAAAAATTATCATTATTATTGAACCTTTCCAGCAATTCCAGCATTAATAGTTTTTGTCAAGCCTTCTTTGAGATCATTTGGAAAAATGAAGAATGAGAAGAATATAATAATTGCATAGTGTGCCGCTGCAATGGAAGCAACTACACATTTTAATTGTAAGTATTATTTCTGAATGAACAACTTTCTTTTTCGTCTTAAGTTCTTAGAGGTCTCAAAATAGTATATTTTTTATAATCTTAACCCTCGGCTAAACTAAGGAGGATAGCGGTATGTTTTTTTCATCTTATTGAAATCTCTTACTCGTTTAAATACTGAAGGGATAATAATTATGAGGAAGAAGCACTGTAAAAACTGCAAAAAGTTTTGTAACACTTAATTTAAAAAACGGAATTTACATATCTTAGAGCTCTACATGCGTAAACTGTATTTTTAATGCAAAAAACGTCGCTAATCTCGGTACACCGTTGGTTTTACCCTCTACCGCAATCATCGACACGATTCCATCTTTGAACCCTATCTACCTACGTATGTATGTTTATAATGGCTTAGTTGTTTAAATGCGTAGTTTATATTGTTTTTTATGAAATCTATACAGAGGAAGAAGCACTGTAAAAACTGCAAAAAGTTTTGTAACACTTAATTTAAAAAACGGAATTTACATATCTTAGAGCTCTACATGCGTAAACTGTATGTTTAATGCAAAAAACGTCGCTAATCTCGGTACACCGTTGGTTTTACCCTCTACCGCAATCATCGACACGATCCCACTTTTGAACCCTATCTACCTACGTATGTATGTTTATAATGGCTTAGTTGTTTAAATGCGTAGTTTATATTGTTTTTTATGAAATCTATACATTTCTTTGAGCTCTCTATCATTTTTTTCAATTTTAACCAAGCGATGTAAGAAGTATAATTGGAAAGTTTTTTTTTCTCTCGTAGATCTCTCTATCCCTTAAAAATTAGTTATTACTCTTGTCATCGTGAATCTTTTTGCAGTGGTTTTGAACGCAGCCTTAATAATACTTTGCTGACAGCATTCATAGATTATTAGTAGCAGTAAGTACTTACACAGTTTCCGTCGATGCCTTTTTTCAAAATTAAAATCTCTGCTCCGTGTCGTTAAGTTAGTAGTTTGCTATTTAATTCCTCCCTTATAAAAAATCGCTACACTGAACCAGGAGCAAGGAACAGTTCATCTGTAGTTGAACTCCATTCCCGTCCGAAAATTATCCTGTTATATAATAAGTCTATCCAGCTACACGATGTAACAACAGTTTAGTAGCATTCCTTAAAATTGTCATTTAAGTATGTTATTAAAACTTCACCCGATTCACTAATTGAGGTTTAATTACTGTAATGAAATACATTCAATCGCAGAGACTTTTTTGTATTGAGGCAGAGAATCGCTGGAAATGGAAATGTTTTAAGGCAAAAAACAAAATAGCTTTGTTTCAGTTGGAGCGGGTTTCACACGGCCTTGGCCGTGATCAACGTTCACAAATTGCATGTGTAGTAGTTGTAGCTATTATTAGTTGATGCACCTCATCTGACTTTGAATCTTTTGAAATGAAGAAAAACACCGTTGGCGCATGCGCATTTCTCCTGAAATCGAGCTTTGATCTGCAACCTGTACCCGTCAATGTTTTTTAGTACTTGTGACCAGTTAGATAGTTTTCATGGTCAAACTTTGAATCAGATCAAAGCAATTCAATTATTTCAGCTGTTTATATTGACTTTTTTCCCATCACTTTTCCCAACCTACGCCTTCCTTTCTGGATTCGGAACTACATATTGCTAAAGTTTTTAGAATGAATGAAGCACCAATTATCGTTAATTGATTGACGTTGTTATAAAATTATACCCTAACTCGTTTTTAGGAAGATTAAGAACCGAGATTTCAAAGTGGAAAGAAGGAATGGCTTGAAAATTTAATAGCGGTTTTGAAACTCCTGACCTGACCTGATCTCCGGAGAACTCCTGGTCGACAACCGGTTTCCAAGCTCAAGATGGATTTTCTCTCCAGGCAGATGAAGTTCCAATCTTGGATTCTGGAGCTCCGAGTTCAATTCACAGATGATCACAAGAGGACTCGGAGCAGGTGTTTCGAAACCACTTTCGAAGAACAAGAAAAATATTTTTTTTTGGAAGAGTCGGTTTCTTCAATCAAGTTACCTTTTTGTTGGTAAGTAGAGTGTAGAATGTATAACTTAAATAGAGACAAGAAGGAAGTGTAGAATTAATGGTAGAGAGAGTAGTTAACATACAGTAGTAGTTGTAGAGAGAGAGAGAGGTGAGATGACGTAACTTTTTTCTTTTACCAATACTTTAATTTGATGATGATGAGATTGCTTTTTGAGATTTGAGATGTTTTTGAAGAACTGTAGGTGTGGTAATTTTATAGGCATTTAACCGTAGTAGGTAAGATATTTGGGTAGGTAAAACACTTTTCATTATCATTATTTTCTTTAATCTTAATCACTTTTTCTCTTTTTGGAAATATTCCTAGGACTTTAGGTGATCTTTAGAGTCCTAGATAGCCAGCTACGGTGGAGACCATAATGGCACCAGTGACCAAGAGGCAAGCGAGAATCATCAGCTTTTTCTGTGAGGAACAGAGAATAAGAAACGAGTGAAAAATTAGACAGGGAGGTGGACGACGGAGGAGACTCAGTGAGCCGTGACCTTGTTCAAAGTAAGAGGAGACTCAATCTTACCTTCCTAGCTTTACTCTCGTACTCTCGGGCTTTCTTCATGTCCTTATTGGCCCTGTCCACGTAGTCCACGGCATGATCTACCTGGTACTCGATACGATCTATCATTTCTCCCTATTAAGGATACAAAAAATATTTTAAATGTTTTACTACTATTATTATTATTTCTCTACTTTCATGCATTTCCGTTTTGTAGGGAAAGAGGTAGAAGCGCCATAGAGTTTGTCATAAACAGTTGGTTCGTTTGGAAGAAAGAGTGTTAGATTTTATGGCGCTGCTTGGAAAGATATATTTGCTATAAAGATTTTTTATCTGGAAACTCAGGATTATATATACAGAAGCTCATTAGTATTCCGTTGGAAATTCCATCTCTATTATTGCACTGCTTCCTCCGTTTCTCCATTCCAAAGTGGTGTAATTCCTAGCTATTTTACTACCGTTTCAATGAGTGACGAAACTGACGAACAAAAACTAAAGGGAGTAGCGATATCATTGTATGCTACGTAGTGGTGTAGTCTGTGAGTGAATTGGCTCGATACCCTATACAAACACGTCTCTGAGACTGAGACTAACTGAGTTTGGCTGGAGTTTTGGGTGCAATGCAAAAATGTATTACGCAATAAATTCCATTCGGTACAATAACTCGTTTTATGGGTGCTTTTTTGCATGTTCTTTTCTCAAACAGCGTCAATTCCGTCATAAAAAAATTTGTTTTTGTTGGATGAATAGAGAGCGGAAAATAGGGATGAGTTTAGGGACAGGGATACAAGGAATTTTCTGTAGGTGAGAAATAACAAAGAATGTTGTGTTAGGAAACCACTGATGTAATCGTAGATTTATATGGATTATGGATGACGTAGACAGACGCAAGAATGCTCAGGCTTTGACCTACCCCTTGAGTGAAGACAGCGGCGTTTCCTTGCTCCAACATATTTTCTAGCTCTTCGTCCGCTACTTGTTTTCCGGCTGGAAATTGAGGAATAGATAGTATTATTGCAAATTCAATCATGAATTGATATTATAGAATAATATTGGAGATGACAGGATTTCTGTCTTACTAATTTCCAGTTGTCTCTGAATTCTGCCTTTGCATCTTTCCCGATAATCTGTTTGAGTCCTATTGTACTCTGTCATCACTTCAACGAACCTGCAAAAAGTAGATTAGAATAAGTTATGACCGAATGAATTNCAATCAAGAATTGATATTATAGAATAATATTGGAGATGACACAGGATTTCTGTCTTACTAATTTCCAGTTGTCTCTGAATTCTGCCTTTGCATCTTTCCCGATAATCTGTTTGAGTCCTATTGTACTCTGTCATCACTTCAACGAACCTGCAAACAGTAGATTAGAATAAGGAATAAGTTATGACCGAATGAATCAGATTATCAATATAAGTAGTGTAATATAAAGATTCACTAACTTTCTTGAAAGAGTGGCATGTTGCGTTTTCCTGATACGAACATCTGCTGGTGACTGAAAAATACAAAAATGTTGATGAGAATTGATCGTCTCAGGATGGTAATACCTTTTTAAACTTCTTTAATTTTTTGTCATAGTCAAGACGTTAAACTTACCTCACTGTATTGTTCGGCTTGCTCAATGCTCTGTTCAATTGCTGCATTTTAAACAAGATTAAGTTTTTAAAAAAATAGTTAAAACTTAAAACTTACTTGTCCAGTCAATCAAAATTAATTTTATTCAACACAACAAATTACCTTTCAACTTTGAACGAACTTGATTCGATGTCTTTTTGATACCAGCCATAAGGTCTTCCAATTCTTGTTGCATTTCTGTAAACAAAATCCACATTTAGAACCAGTTCTTGACTTGATTAGGAATATCATTTCTATTTTAAAGTACGTCCTTACTTTCATCAGTGGTCGGAGCGGATAGAATGGCACTCTGAACTTTTTTAACTTGCTCCGTGTCCCCTTGTATCCGCTCCACCATTTTCCGCAACTCTTCCACCTGTTTAATTAATTTAAAAAAGTTTATATTCAGTAATCAATCCTAAACCCACATTTGACAGAATTTTATTCCATTCACGGTTTATAATTATCTTACCTCTGCGAAGAACTCATCCATGAAGCCATCTCTGGCCTCCATGTTGAGTTGGACCTCATCCATGTCCGACTCATCGTCGTCGCTCTGCGCCGCCTTCAAGGCGGCTAATCTGTCTCTTGTCATTTTGTCTGTTTAAATCGGAAAAACTTTCCTTTTCCTCTTCCCTTAAATGTAATTCAGGCTTACTATGAAGTAAATTAATGTAGTAGACACTGGTGGTTTGGTTTTGTCACAGGAATCAGTTAACCCTAATTTAAAATTATTATTGCACTTCACTTCCCTTGTCACCCTACTCGCTCCTTCCCTAGCACTCCAACATTTGCGGTAAACCACGTGCCCGACAATCACGAACTACTCATTCAGGCATAATTTACAACAGTCCTCATAAACTATAGATATTTCTCAAGTGAAAAAATAACTTCCACTTTATAATATTTCAAAGTCTTTTAAATATTCCTTGTTTGCATCAAATACGCACTAGAGGTAGTAGAACTACTAGAAATTACTTAATAGTGAAAAGTTGGTTGGATGGAAGTTTCCCCAACGTGAGCGAGTTATGTTCTGACGTGACTTCTGGAAATCCTGCTTTCCTTCTCAATCAATCCTGACGTCGCCGTCCATACACTAGAGATTTTTTCGAAGCCTTCAGATTATTACTGTCGATGATGATGCGTGTACAATTGTTGCAGCCTTTGTAATTACGCCTAGGTGCAGGAATAAGGGTGTTGGTAGTACACGTAGAATTATTGCAGTTGAATGACTCGTAATTGTTGCAAGAAGTAGTAATAGAATTAGAGAATATTTAAAAGACTTTGAAATATTATAAAGTGGAAGTTATTTTTTCACTTGAGAAATATCTATAGTTTATGAGGACTGTTGTAAATTATGCCTGGGTGCAGGAATAAGGGTGTTGGTAGTACACGTAGAATTATTGCAGTTGAATGACTCGTAATTGTTGCAAGAAGTAGTAATAGAATTAGAACTAATGGTAGTATAATTAATTAGCTGAATGGCTGGAGCATCCTCATTTTCCTTCCTCAGTATGGCTGAATTATTGGAGCAGGTCGCGTATTTCGAAAGCTGGAAGTATGAGGAACTTGCTGATGCAGATGGTGTCCAGTTACTGTATCCAAAGTTATTGAAGTAGTTGCAGGGACTGTCGTTGTGAGAGAAAGAGATGATCCCGTGAAACATCATACAAAATTGGCTACTCCTCCGCCGCCCCCTCACTCACTCGTTTTGGTTGGTAGTGGGCCCCTCTCGTTCTTCCTCGAATTATCTGCTTTGAGGCANTTGGTAGTGGGCCCCTCTCGTTCTTCCTCGAATTATCTGCTTTGAGGCATAATGATAAAAACAAGATCAAAGCAATAAATTAGTGGGAAGAATGACTCATGACGAAATTCTCTGATTTGCTCATCACATCATCATTATAGAAAAAATAGTGCGTAGGTACTTGTATACGTAATTCACTCTTCTGAAATGACAGATACTCGCTCTCTGCCGTATTTGCTTATTGATAGCTTCCTCGTTTTGTCGAATAAAAAGCCTACGCGAGATTCAGGCTCATTATTTTGTGCATCATTGTATAAAGTTGTATCATTAATTTGCGATATCACTCTCAAATCAAGCGGCCCACATCCTCTTTTTGGTCGATTACACACCTCAGCTTTCACTTATTAATTCAGAGGGTATGACGTGTTGCTGTGATTTAACCTTGATGTGTATTTACTAGCTCCCATTATGAATCGGATTTTCCTCACTCAATAGCTCCTCACTTCAATTATTCTCCTAATTACTCACGTCACTACCTAAATGTCACCCTAATGAGGCACCATAATTGACCTTGATCCTTCAAAACTCTATTCAATTAGGAAGTGTGCATACGACACACTAAACCACACCAAAATCAAACCAGACCACTCGAGAAAAAAAAGAAATATATATGTTCCAGGCCAAGCTTAAGATTTCCTTTACCTTTTTTCCACTCTTGAACTCGAACACTCCTTTTTAAGGGTAATCAATTACTCATCTCTTACCTCCACCACGATTCACCATTATTATTATTATTTCTTGTTTCTCTACAACATTTAACCTACTAACAAGTTGCACCAAGTATAAAGTTTTTCTCTTTTTTACTTACAATATATCAATAATAATAATAAAAAGGCAACAGAGTTTTTTCCACACAATATGCAATAGTAAAAGTAACACATAGACATTCACGGGGAAAGGAAGGGGAAAAAGCAGCCAGAGCCAGACAGATTTTCAGTGCAGGCAGGCAGCCAGGCAAAAAGGCAGGGCAGCTTAGCATTATGGGAGCACCCGATAAAAAAATATTTTCCCTTTTTTCTCTCTAGGTTTAAGTTTAGGTTCATATAGCAAGGGAAGCTCCCTTTGATAATAGCGATGTGGATTGTGGATTGGAGGAGGATGTTGACGATGATGATGATGACGATGATGTTGATAAAGCTAGTCGTGGTGGTGATAGGAAGGAAAAGGGAGAGAAAAAAGGAATCAGCCAAGTCAGAGTCAGTCAGAGCCGAGCTTTTTTTCTATTCCAGAAGAAAAATTGCACCTTCAGAAAATAAAGAAATGCTTCCTTTCATTCATTCAACCAAACTTGAAAACATTTCCCTCAGCTTTCACTTCTGCTTCTACCAGGTTCTCTCACTTCTTATTCATTCATCCAATCTTGCTTGGAGTTCTTGTATCTGTTTCTAGGAATGACGTTCCATTATTTCCACATTCAATTTCTCCTCCTCCTCCGCCACCTCCTTCAAGACATTAAAAAATTATGGACAATGTGTCTCCATAATCTGGCCCAGAGGCGAGGAGGAAGGGATGGAAAGTGGAATTACCTTCAGAAAGGATTTTTACTCCTCTTGGAACTTAATTTTTTTTTTAAAGTAGTTAGTCGTGGGAGGGAGGAAAGGAGGCGGAATTCTTAAATTTTAAGAAAGTAATGGCTTTTAAAAGGTTTTACCCTACATTATCTTGTTAAGTAATTCTTCTTCCCGAAAAAACGAGGCAAAGGTCATCAACGTAATCATCATCATTATTATCTGGGGAAATGGAAAAGTAATCCATAGAATAAATCTATTCCTTGAACATGCATGCGAGAGCAAGAGTGAGGCTCTGAGGTTCGCAAGCAGTACCGGAATTAAAAAGCCATTACACAAACTATAAATGGATTTCATGCCCCACAACCACTTACAAGTAGCGGTGGAGTAGTGTGGCTTGGCTTCTATGCGTGAGATAAAGATTTCAATTTAGAAATTATAAATACTACTATTTCCTTCCCGAAGTAAGTGGAGTAGCAAGTCATACCACTGAGGAGTGAAACGTGTACATATGGTACCGTACCGTGAAGAGTTATTTTATTCTATTTGATAAGACAGCGGAGAAAAATCGAAAGGCAATCCATTATTTGAAGTTACCTTATTAAAGGAATTCATATGGTAAAACTGTTATGTTGATCACTTATTTCGTCCCTTTTGTTCCAGGCTTCTTTCTCCGCTATCATATGTGACTTCCTCCTCCATGAGGCGGTCTGCCTGGATATTAATAGTGGTGGAGCGGGCACAAGCAGCTTGCTATAATATTACTTTTTAGAACACAATCTGACTCCGACTCTCACTCGTGATGAATCTTTATAAATAGATGCTATATAGCACTAGTATTAGGCCCTTTAGGCAGGCACGGCACACAAATAGTAATAGTAGTAGCAATAGTACTCTCACTCCATCTTCAAGAATGAGTGGTGTGGTAACTCCGTACTATAATGACAAGTAGGTGTGTTCCTTCGTTTTTTCTCTCATTTTTTTACTTGCTCTCGTGTGGTGCAATGCGACTCTTAGATTTCAACTGGAGACACTCTGCCGCCACACACTCGGATGGCCAGTGACCTATTCGGGTGGAAACCCGGAGATAGTCCGAAGCGACTCCGAGAGAAAAGCGAAGGAAAAACCCACCCTGCCATTGGGATCCCATGCAATTCCACACTCTCAGTCAGAACCCTACCATGCCAAGCCATGGGCTCTCTCTCTCTCTGTGCTGGAATGGAATTACTTAAGATTGTGCCTAGCTTAGCTTAGCAATACCTACGCACATTGTGTGCATAACGCACTACCTACTAGAAAATCACTATAAGCACTAGAAAAATATAAGCCTTTCACCCCGGGAAAAAGCATATAGTACCTAAGTACATATCCATTTGAATAGACCTACTACTAGGCAAGCCAAGCGATGCAATTTTCTCCCCGTCTCTTGGTAATGGTGTCGCTCCAGATAGAAAAAAATCCCTCTCTTGTGCTATGCCTATGTCTACGAAAAATTTTTCACTCTTATACGGACTCCCTCTCTCTTTTCTTCCTTTGTACTTTTTTCCTCCCTTGTTCTCAATCGATCTTAACATTAGACGGACTTTTTGTATGCATTAGTATGCTCCTCACTTGCTC
>JAHZNH010000823.1:0-11897 GCA_027744355.1 Tyrannoseira gladiata
AGCGAAGTTGGGAAATGTTCATTCGGAAAGTTTGATGATTGGTTTATGGAGATATCCACCCGCCTACTCTTTTACAAATACATATTAATCTACAGAGGACCGTACCTGGGTTGTAGGGAGCTTTCCCTTTCAAATAATAAATTTGATCAAAGAAGATTAAGGCCAGCCTTGCCGCAGGTCGTTGTAGTAGATGAAATATGTATAACCCATAAATAGATGATGATGGCATCCCTACTAAATACTCTACACAAATGCAAATCTGGGTCAATCTCTTTAAATGGTCTACGATTAGAGATGAACACGTTGAAATATAAATTTTTAAAAATGTCTGAGATTCCAATGAGCCGAAATGGAAAAAGTAATATGCTGTCTCTCATTTCCACGGTCTGGCCATTATCTGAAAATTTTAGGGGAAATGTCCATCATAAACCGCCCGCAATGTTACATGGGAAAAAGCATCCTGAATGAAGCTGAATCACTCGAGAGAAGCAGAACTTAAGATGATGATGATGATGACTGTGATCACCATTTCCGGATGCCATGAAGATCCTTCTCAGGCATGGTGCCATTAAATAATTTCACATTACTTTTTAGTAGCGAATGTAGTTGGATGGCGGCGGCCCAATGGTTTTGGATCGAATGTACACTTTCTGATGGACAGAGGATGGTGGGGCCTTCTTCAGATTCTTCATGAATTTTCGAACGTTTGTCACAGCAATCAGACGAAAGATGAATTTGAGGAAAAATATGGCCATGGAGATCGGCTGCATTCCTGAATGATTCAAGAGGAGATACGTGGTCACAGCTGCTTCTAATGCCAGCACCATGAACAAAGTCAGAGCCGTGCACCACCACATCTGGCACTTCCCTAGAGCAATCTCCGCATCATCCTGAAAGCAATTTCAAAAAAAAATTTTTGGTTCAAAGAATCTGGCTTTGATTTGCATTCTAAAATGGGCAATGTGACAATATCTATTTATCTAGTTAGGTTAGGACTTGCGAAACGAACATCGTAAACTCCGCTGAAGAGAACCAGCGCCATGATCAGTTGCATAGAGTGTAGGATGATGACGGAAATCCATATAACAATTGTCTGATGTCTTATCACTGCAAAAATATAACGATTCCAGAATTAACATTAATAAGAAATCCAAAATCTGAACATTCTGACGTAATCAGACACTAAATATAGATATATACTTACAAGAACACTACACATATTTATATCTTCAGTCCTACCTGATTCGATGGTAATCGGACCTTTGAAAGTTTCATCAGCCAAGGGCTCCTCATGGGTAATCCACTTCACCCCATAGAAGCAGAGCAGCATAGCAGCCAGTATCTGAAACCATAAATAAATTACATAAGTGACCTTCATCTTCTCGCTCGCACCATGCAGAATGACCATATGAGCTTGTTTTTAATCTAGTTATAAATAGATATAGATACACTTACCACATCCACGATCGCCACCACCTTGACAGCCCCTCTCCCCTGGAAGGGGTCATCAGGATTTGCCATGTACATGGAAACCGAGTGTTGTAATCGCGGTGCCGCGATACAAAACGATAAGACCAAGAATTCCTCCTCGTAATCTCACTTTACGAACACAAATATACTCAAGTCCTCTCTTCACATATCAGTAGTGGTGATCTTTGGAGACCTTCGCTCAGACTGACAAGTTTCTACGAGGTGTCATAACTGATAAAGATCCTTGCAGCGAAGCTATAACTACTTTACTCGACGTGCATGCTAAAGAAGTTTTTTTTTCTTTCGCGAAGCACACGTACAAAACTTCTGGCAGGTTTCGAAAATGTGTTCGGCTGAATTCCCAATTATTTCCTTTCTGAGATGCGACGTTCACCTTGCGCAATCCAATATGTATCTCCAATTTCGAAATTGATTGCGGTTCTGGAGGTGTTACTTGTACTCCGCTATCTTTGACCAACTTTAAGCAGCGCCAAACTTTTACGAGGAGCGAATTGAAAAAAGAGAGAAACTTTCTCCTAAAAAAGGGAAGCACTTCAGTGGAAAGACAAAAAACGCAGCTTCCCTTTTTTCCTCTGCAGCTCAAGCGAGCGACCAACTTCTTTCTTCCACTTCCACTCCGGGTAAGAAGCAAAGCTAGAATAAGGAGATGGGTAAAACGTCTGCTGGTAGTGTTTCGAAAAACGAGGAAAGAAGCTAATTTGGCAAGGGAGCTAGCTATCACGAGGGCCAAGGCTAAGGGTATGCATTTTATATCAAGCCTATGGCCTGGCCTGAGCCTTCGCTCCTTTCTTGCGAGCCTTTTTTTTGTCTTCTTGTAACGCAGTCCCTCTAATATTCCCATGCATTACTACAGCGCCAACCAATACCACAATAACAAACACTCACATCACACAAGTAAGTCTATTTTTCCCTTCCAGAGAAAAAGAAGACACGGACGGACGAAGTGATATCCTCGGAAAAGCCTATTATGCACAAAAACTACGTTGAGAGTAATATCGGTAGTTATATGAAAAGCAGATATTAAGGATCCTCTCACTCTTTTCCCTTCGCCCGCTCCCTTCTTACTTTTTTCGCGACGTTCATTTTGCCCTTTGTAAATAGACTGCTTCCTTTTAAACCTTTCAGCATTATCATCATCCCTATAACATTTTCCATCCTTACTGCTTATTTCTTCTGTTTAGTAGAATCTACTTAGTTACTTCAAGGGCTACATAAAATAATGGTGTAGATTTCTTCCCCTACTCCAGAATCAGAATCAACAACATCAACGAGAGAGAGAAATCATGGAAGAAATCTGTACATAACAACTTCAACTGGAAAGCTAAGAAGTGGGAAGCGTAAATACAATACCCGGACCCGAATACCAGTCTTAGCTTTATTCATATCTCTTGTCAGAGATCTTTATTTTTCCCCGCACAGTTCTAGTTCCTGGTCCTAGTCCGTCCGACCATATTTTTTTGCAAGTCCTCCCCGCTTCCATCCCATTCTCGCATTGTATTGTCATCCATTTTTATAAATGTAATTTCTGTAATGCATGCATGCACCAACCGGAGAGATGATAGTGGCGTGGCGATGAATCTGGATCTGTTTTTGCTAGAAAAGGCAGCGAAACGAGGAATGAAGGCATGGTTATGGTTCGTTCAATATAACGCTTCCCCTGCTCACCAAAAGAAGCATTGTATGAAACGCTAAAGGTCCTATCAACATCATCACGAGGAAAATGCTTTCGTAAGCAGAAAAAATTGAGATGAGAAAAAGGGATTGTGATTGTGATGCTTTCATTTCCCCATTTCCTCCCGTCTCCTTCATTGGGTTCCTATCCCTTTCACTTTCCCGTAAAAAAATTGCTATTATTCGTTTTTCCAGGACTATGAATGCGGGAAAGTAGATATTAAAGGAAAAAATATGCATGTCTAATTTCATTTTTTTCTCTATCGGTGTAATTATCACCCTGCCTCCTCCTTCCTGTTCATTCGACGGTGGAGAAAGTTAGTTTTGATGCAGCTCTCAGCTCTTCCGTCAGCGCCTCAGGGTAGCAATTTCAGAAGGGTCTCTTATATTGATCGCACCAGAACCAGAGCCTCGGATTCTAGAAATAAACGAAGTATGCATGCCAAAATAACACGAGGAGTCTCATCCTCATCAATTCCTCGAATGCAGATTCATAAATTCCAAAAAAAACGTGGTTGAAAATTGGAAGGGAGAGAGTCTCAATGCTTACTTATTTGCATTAAAGCATATAATCATTAAAAGGTACCCGGATTACTTCTTTTCAGAATATTCATGGAGCCCAGGCTCATTTCAGAGAAGTTCGTTGAGCAGGACAAAACTTTCAGACATCCAGGCTTTCTCTTTCCATCGTGCGAGGAAACAAAAACTGATGCATTTTACAATACACTGGGGCTCGGACTACACAACAACAAAAAAATCCTCCAGTCCAAGTTTTTTTTTATGTTCTCTTAAAACGCTTAAACGAGAGTATCTCTCTACTTTGCTGGGAATTCAAGTTGATTCCTTTATGAAACGGAATAGGAGGTCCCTTTATGCAGTGGAAAAAGAGGAAAGCCTGGATAAAGGAAGCGGATCAAAGCAAATAAAAGGCTTTTTTGTGTTCTATTGCTTCCAATACACTCCCTACTTCCTTTTCCCCTCGCAGAATGGAATGCATCTATTTTTTAAACCATTTTGTTCCTACTATATTTTGCGAGCCCACAAAAACACTGGTTGGTAAAATGACAGCGTCCTTCAGCAAGCCCAGCGATGAAATATTGGGGAGGAAGAGAGGATTTACGTTGAAAGTGGTTTGATATCTCTCTGTTCCCTTCATCATCGTCATCCGTAAAATATTCATGGTTTAGGCATTTCCATTTCTCCAAGCAAAACAAACAAGCTAAGCCTCTTCTGTGATCAATGTACTGCGCCAACCAGTTCATATTCTTGTTAGGTTATTATTGGTTTTTTAAGTAGTCTTAATAAATGGGGCATACATACATATACATAGTCCTAGTCATGAACATTATCATTCACGGTGAAAAGGGTGAATTAATACGAGGCCGTTATTTCTACTTATCTCCATCAAAAAAGAGATTCGATTGAGTGAGTACGTGTGAGGGAGGAAAAGAGTGGTGAAAATCAACAACTTTCTCCTAGAGCTGGACTCTTCCTTCCCATTCTGTCTGATGGAGTGGCTTGAGAACTGCATCGTTCGCTTTATAGATGATATGATGATGACGATGATGATGCAGTACCACCACCACTGTTACTACTTCCATTTCCACGTCCAATTTTTTTTTGTACATTTCTACCATTGCAAAGAGAAATAAAAAAGCTTTCACTCTCATTTTATGGTTTTCAAGGTCTAACAGTTCGCAACGCATTGGCATCCTCCTCATCACAGGATGGAATGGAGCTTTGGGGTACTTTCAAGGGCTTTTCTGGATTCCGCGTACTTAGCCTTAGCAAGTAGTATGTGGACTTGGACTCTTAGCAGCATTTTTTTTCTCCTATGTGAATGTGGAAGACACAAACACACATTCACTCTCTCTCTCTCTCTCTCCGATAAATCCATATCCTCCAGCGTTCCATTTCATTGTGCCTCAAGCACTTGCTGTTGGAGTGGGCGGTAGCATCTGTTCAGGAAATATTTTTTTTTTGAGTTGAGTGTAAAAGACGAGGGAGAAAGTGGAAGGAGTAAGCTATGATTATAGAAGCCTGGCTGTTTCATATGACAGCAGTATCATTATCGTTCATGGCATTTTAGTGTGTGCCATACCGATCCAGCCCTGCTCCACCTTTTCCATTCATCAATTTTTATGGGATGTTAAGAGACGAGTAAATGGGTTTAGCTCATAGTCGCTTCGATAGCATTACATTATCTCATTCCCATTTCCCACACATCTCCCCGCTTGGGGAAGCAAGGTGCCAATTTTCTTTGACTTTATTCTCCCCCAGTTGATTGAAAAGTACTTATGGAAGACAAGGACCTACCAAAATTACTCACTTACTAGATACTACTGCTACTACCAGTACCCCTGCAGAGTCTTTCGTTGCCAGCATTTATTTTTTTCGGTAGCGTGTTGCAGGCTCCAGGATTTCTCTATATTTTTTTAGCTTCTAGCTGTTGTGCACACATCGTTAAAAATTAAGGAGTTGATGTTGATTTCATTCCCAACAAAATAAATTATTGATGCATCGGTTACACTCATGGTGATCGAGTTGTTGGAAGGCGCGTTTCCCCTTTTTTTATTTGATTTGCCAAAAAAGTGACTGAGAGAGCACTAGGTTTCCCGCAGTCGTGGGCCAGAGGTGATGACATTATTTAGGAGAGAGGAGCGGAGCAGAGTGAGTGGTGGTGAGGAAACCGACTGCAGAGCTTAGATACTTATTTCGAAAAAATAGGATTCATTCTCTCTGGCTTCCGTTAGAATTACCTTATTTTTTGCGATATTGATCTCGATTCGGAAATCACGGATTTCCCCGACAAGCGTGTAAAGTTACGGCATACATTACATTAGGTACATATATCAGCAGCAGCAGCAGTAGTCAGACATTCGTATAATAATAAGCCCAACGAGATAAAAAAAAGGAAAGAAAGCAGAGTACCTGTTTTTTCCGCACATAAGGGCTATTGATCCCTGTGGGAAAAATTCCTGTTTTTTCATCCTGTCCTCCTTCTGTCTTCTCTCCTGAGTGAACAGGTCCTTCGTTTTCTGCTCCAGTCGGTTCATATTTGCGCTTTGCTTCGCTGGCTACGGTGTACAAGATTTTTTTTTCATCTACTGCTGCCACGCTTCTTTCTTCCTATCTCCCCCATCACCGACACAAGAAAATATTGTGTGAGAGGGAGAGAAAAAAGCTGGGGAAAAAATTTCCTCTCCAGGCATTAGGAGAGGAATGGGAGGAAGGATGGGGAAAGTGGAATGTTTTTGATGCAAGAGACTTTCTCCGTGGAATGGAATGCCATCACAAGAGGTGATACGTCTGATAGCCAGACAAGACAAGAAGGAAGAGGAGGAACGATAAGAAAAGGCAGAGAAGTGAAAAATATCCTTCCACATTTCTCCACAATCTATTTTTTCTGAATGAAGAAAACTCCGAAATGGTTGAACTGCACTGGATGCTTGTTTCGGGAACAGCATCAGGACAGGACAAGGAAGCAATGGATAGTGAAATCAACAGTGGGGGAGAGTGTTCTTGAACAACAACAAAAATAATAGAAAGAAGTGGTGGAATTTTGCCAGGGAAAAGAGGAATTTGTCTCGGTCGTTACGTTTTTTACTGGAGTTTTAGGCTGAGCATCTTCATTAAAGTACCAGGCAGACCAGACCAGTGCAGTCGAGTAGTAGTCGTGGTCGCCGTCGTCGTCGACAACGAGATCCCTTATTCTCCCTCAGTTTCATCACCATGTAGCAGTACCCACACCACCACCACCACCATCAACAACATGGAGCAATTCATTCCAGTGAAGAAAAAAACTCTTTCCAGTGAGTAATGTAATTTTGGACTATGGGGACGAACTTAATTAACTCAAGCATTGCTAATGGGATAATTTATAGGGAAAAAGTTGTTTTGCTAGGTGGGAGGTGGGAACAATGTGTATCTAAAACGTTTACTGCAACTTGTAGCAATTTAGTCAATAAAAAGTGCTTTTCATGGTGAAAATTAGTTTATACTTTCTGGGGATGTTGGCTGGTCGGTGATGGTGATGATGAAGAGGAGTTGGCGGTAGCCGAGCAAAAAGTTGGACACATTAATTTTGATCATGCTACACTAGAGAAGGAAAAAAAAAATTGCACGGACACGAGTACTACTTACTCAAATACTTACGTAGCGGTAGCCTTTCTGTGAAATGACGAGTGCCTAAGCAAAGCGAAAAAATGGTCTTTTCCTTTGAGATTAGGGAGAAGAAGACCCTCACTCCCTTTGAAGGACCCTGTCAGAGAAAAAATTGCACGGACACGAGTACTACTTCCTCAAATACTTACGTAGCGGTAGCCTTTCTGTGAAATGACGAGTGCCTAAGCAAAGCGAAAAAATGGTCTTTTCCTTTGAGATTAGGGAGAAGAAGACCCTCACTCCCTTTGATGGTCGGTCTTGAAGGACCCTGTCAGTGAAAAATCCCTGGGCACACACACGCATATACACTGATAACTTAAATTGAACGAATTATCTAGGGAAAGTGAAAGTAATAATAATACTAATATTATGTAAGGAAATATTCTGAAAGTTTTTGTCACCGAGTACATATCATGAACTGTGCGTTCTTTTAAACTTCATACGTGGAAGCCAGTTTAGCCTAGGTTATGGATAGCATATGCGCCGGCGTGAGAATCACATAAGCTCTAGCTATACATTTACTTATTCGAAGGAGATTGGGAATCATGAAGAAAACTCATTCTAAAACACTTTGAGCTATGGAAGGAGCAACCTGATTTTTTTTTCTTAAATGGCTTTTCTACTGACACTGATCGACAACCTGCACAAAGGATTCGCATGAACATGGACCACTTTCGATACCGGAATTCGGTGAAAGTAGTATCTTATATTGATATGGGGTTCTCCCTCATGGTTATCCTCACCACGATTATGGCGTCCATCGCGGTGTTTGCGATGACATACAATGAACAAAGCTTCCAAGAAGTTAGGGCTCTTCTGAGCAGAAGAGGGTCTTCCAAGGTGGAACGTAAGTCACGAGACCAATAACATAATCCTGAAGATTGCACTGAACATCTTTAAGTAATTTATCGTGATTCATTTCAGTTGGAAGAGTTTTCGCCAGCATCTGGATTCTTAGTTTCACCTTCAACATTCTCCAGTTTTTTGCAGCGTGTGCGTTACTGAGCGGGACAGATTTTGTAAGTCTTCTAATACTAATCTTATCCTATCCTTGGGACTAAATATAGTTCTATATTTATGATAATTTTATTTTTACTTACTCAATTATGCAGGTGGAAGATGAGGACAGCAAATCCATCCAAAAATGCCGGTTCTGGCAAATGACCTCGATATTCTTATTCCTAGTGATTGTACTGCTTGTAGCACTCCATCCCATCCCACTTTTGATTGGCTTCGCTATCGGAGAATTTGTCTTCAGGGCGATTGGGATCTACTTCGTCAGTCAATTTGTGGGGGAGCTCGAGGAAGAAAGTAATCTGAACTCCTCTTCTGCACAGCTCTGCTACTACGATCCTGAAATCGACCCTTCCGAGTATGAGCATGATGTCCAGGAGTTCTGAATTCTCAACAGAAACAAAAAAATGCTCTAAGTACACACATTCATAGATAAAATCAACAACTGACGGATCAGACAATTATTCGTATACTTGAACTGTAACTCAAATTCAAATCCATTTATACTCCACTTTAATCATTCAGTCGCACAATCACCGAAAAGCCGTGTACAAATCCCTGTAGCCAGCTTTATGATAGTGTGATTGATGATGATGAGCATAGATCAACTAACCTAACCTCTATTAACATTATTAATGTACTCCCGTAGACTTACACCTTCGCCTAATGCACATGCACTCCCAAATGTAAAAAAAATATTTGGTCTCTGTAATTTACAATGTATTTTCGCTCGGACACAATCATAAAGAAATTGTATATTTATCATCGACTAACAAGACTTGTTTTAAAAGACAGCAGTACTAATTATTTTTCTTTATCAAAAAGATTGGATTGGACTCACACCTCAGATTATCTACAACTAGTCTAGAATATATATATACTTATGTATTTTGTTCTCGCGCGATACTAACACGATTGAAATTATATTCTAGCAAAACTTCCAAGTAATTAATTGAGGTAGAGGGAGAAACTAACAAGTCGCTATTCGGATTCGGATAGAAAGAAAGCCTCAGCATTACTGGACGATTGAAGATACATTATACTGACAAAAATATTAACGCCATGGCCCAATTAGAGAAGTAAAGCCCAAGTCAATATAATATAGTGTTGAGTAATGTTAGTACCCTTCTCCTTCCGTCAAAGCCAGTGTTCAACTAAAAGTACTTCCTGTTATATTCGCATATTAATTTATAAACATCAGCATCACGCAGCATTTTAAAAGATGGCCCAAAACTTATTACTGTTGATGAGATGTAAATACACATCATATTTTGAAAATAAAAAGGAAGAAAATGTAAAGCAATAATAAACAGCAAATATAGCTAATCGTACAGTAGGTCTGAAAGACAATTGTAGAAACGATGAAATAATACATATTTTTGAGAATATCAATAATTAATTATTAATTTTTGTGTTACATTTTTTACTACGTTATAGAATCTATTATGGCTATTGGTATTAGTATTGGTACTCATTTATGTTCATTTCTTAAGTAATTATTGGTTCGACTGTACGTTCAATGTGCAATGTTAAATTGATAATCTTCCATACATACATTATGCTCATTTCATGATGAAAAGGGGTTATTCCTAGAATTTTTGAGAATTTTAAATAAAACGACGCTACTATTTTTATAGTCTGGAAATGTGAGACTATGATGATGAAGTGAAATAAATTCATTGCAGATTTGAAAAAATTCTTTTGAAAACCATCTTTATTGTACTTTTAGCCGGGTTGTATTGGATTGTTCTCCTCATATATTTTTTGCGATGGTGGGAGTGTAACAAAGGCGGAAATATACAAAAGTGTGAAAAAACATTACATGTCGATTATAAGCTTGCATATTATAACAACAACTTGCTTAAGTAAGAAATGCTTTAAAAATTACAAAACATGATTTTACACTAAACATAAATTACTTACACATGGTATTTATCGAGCTCATAGAACTGGCAGTGTTCAAATGTTGTCTTTGTTTTGCATCAATAATTAAACATTTATGGAAGATTGATGCATGTACGGTATCCTAAATTTATTTATTTGCTCGATGATGAGAAAACTCCTGTTGATGGAATAGTAAATACGCTGTCAAGTCATCTTATAGAGATCGGAGCCTTGCATGTATGTATATCAGTCCCCATTTTTCCTATGTCTATTACTCTGCTGTTGCATAATAAATACAACTTGAGGTTTGCATGAATATATTTAAAAGTGTTGAACACATGAGATATTGAGCTTGAAAATTAAATCACAAAAAAGATCTACATGGAGGGAACACACGAATTCCTATGATTATTATGACATTTAAATAAAGATGGGTGAACAGGTGAGAAAGGACGATAAATAACTAGCATTGAATGCTCAGTACAAAAAAATCTAATAAACAATGTCAACTCTTAGAGATCTGCATATTATACACGAGACCACTTGATAAAAAGGAAGGAACACGGCCTGAAACTGTAATCAAGTTGAAAGTTTTCAACTTTTATGTACTATTTTACTTGCCTATGGGCAATAAATCATAATCATCAACAGATACTTCAAAATATACGATTTGAAGCAAATTACTCCTGTATCATGATTTTTTCTTCTAAAATCGTCTAGCGCTTATGAACATCAGGGTGAAGTACAAACCTACAATACATCCACCTCTCTTTCGATTCCGACAAATTTCAGCTGTTCAGTGGGGCCGTATCTGCGTTTAAAAAGGTCAAATTAGTGATTGAAAGATTCCATGATAAAATTTGAAATTCATTTATAGCTTATGATATTTAAATTACCGATAATCAAAAAACAATTCTTCCCCAGGCTGAATTGCGCGCTTCGCAAAGATTCCGATTCTGTGGTCACCATTCACCATCATCACTTTCGCGTAGCAATTTGGATTCACGGAATGATTTGCAAAGCGAATTTTGTTCCCTTTTCGGGTAGCGTCTACCACAAAATCTAGAAAGTAGAGTAGATTTAGGATCATCATTCAGAATTTATCTCAGTTCTTACTGAAAACGAATCTTGAAGAATGAATTTTTGTATGAGAACTCCCTTACCATTGTTCAAATTAAAGAGAAAGCTACACATGTACTTGTCATAAACTTTCCCTCTGCGATCTGCTTCATCTTGGGTAATTACTTCCCCACAGTACTCAGAGATAAACTCATTCTTTTGGACCCCTTCTTTCAAAAAGATACCCCAACCTGCAACATCACTCGGGGCAAGTAGCAAATGTTTATCTGGAAGTAAATTACAAGCAGGATAAATTAGTCAACTTATAATGATTCCAAACTCGATATTGCAGCTAATACCATTCTGTATTATTGTTAATTTTGTCCTCCGAATTGAATTTGATTGGGAAGTCTTTCAAGAAACTGGGACCTAGACCCACCTGAGGAGATGATGAACCAGTCTGCGAACTTGAGGGACCATTCGAAGACGAGGACCTTGTATTTCCGGACTTTCCAGCTTCTCCCTGAGGCTCCTTTTTGATATTTTCGAATGATTGAAGCTTATCCGAAGGAGGGTGGTGACCATTTACTGAATTTGTACCATTTTTCCCGTTC
>JAHZNH010000824.1:0-18813 GCA_027744355.1 Tyrannoseira gladiata
GGTGTGGGAAGCAATTTTTTAAAAACTTTTTTCCTTCAATACAGAGAGAAAATCACGGGTGGAGCACTTTTTTAAATTGCGGTTATGAATTCGCCCTAGAGCACTATAACTTTGACATTATTTTTTTACCATATTTAGATTCTACTCCAGAATATCGTAGCACCAGAATAAAAAAGCTCAGTCCGTAGTTCAATTTATATCCTCAGTTCAATGAATTTACATTCCAGTTAAATACCTATAAAATTCATTTATGTCATTCCTCACAAACACGGCCATTGTCTCTTTCATCCCCTCCTCAGTTCCCGTCCTTGGTCCCCATTTATGCTGAAACCGATGACGCTAAAAATCTGCAAAAACAATTGTACACAATTACCTAGAATTGGAAATGGATTTCGTGACTGTGAAATTTGCAACGCAATGTACTTTTCTGGCGCTAGATTACATTTTATGACATTATTATTACTACATTTGCCTAAATTCCCAGCATTTTTTCTCTCCTTAAAACTCGGCTCATCTTACTAGTTTTTTTTTATATGTGTCATTTAAAAGTGGTATTATTATTGCAGATTTTACATCATCATCTCATTCCCAAGATTTGTCCATTTACTAGAAGTGAGCAAGACGCTGATTGCTGACCTACTTAGAGTCGAAGAAACAAAAATAAAAGGCTCTCGAGCGTGCTCCAACTTACACTTCTTTTCAGGACGACGACGAGTGGTGGAGGGAGGGAGGATGACGATGATGAAAAAAAATATCATAGAAGCGTCGTCGTGTGTAGAATCATCCTCATCTACTGTAATCTTCTTCTCTCCGTAAAATATTTAGTTGTTCACACAAAGCCAGAGAGAGCTACTTTTTCGAATGCAAATGTTTAATGCGAAAATTGTGTGTGGGACTGGGACTTGATTATATTTCTCAGGCGTGCAGTAATTAGGCGAACAGTTACGAGCTATATAAGTTTCAAAAGAGTTTTGAGTTGAACCAGTGACAGATTTTTTCCTAAGAAGATGTAATAAATGAGCTTTTCTGAGGATGATGCGATATGCGGTTCTCCGCATGATGATCGTGAACATCATCATGATGATCATCATCAACACCACTATCATCATCTCGTTATGCACGGTTAGGTAATAATCGCCTTAAAAATATGATCTGTGACGGTATCATCCTCCCCAATTTAAGAAAAAATTAAAGAGTTCTTGAAAAGATAAAGGAGAAGAGTAATTGATTCAATTATGGTGTGAATGGTGACCACTTTGTGACCCGTCGTGTACTAAAACCTCGGTTGAAATTGAGAGGCATTAAGTATTTCATCAACCAACATCAATCTTTTCCGAGAACGGAGGTCACTGGATCCCTTGAAAAAAAACATTCGGGGTAATGCATGACTTCAAAATCCCTTGACTGAACTTACCTGGCCAAGCCTTTTTACAATGACGAAGTAGATAAGTCTGTGGCATCGCATCAATTGCAGAACTAATCTGAATTGGCTCCAAGAAGGACAATCAGGCGAATACCTAGTAGTGCTCCTGTTGGCATTTTACGGCCTGACCGGGGCAATCTAAATCCAAATTTGGGAGCTACTAATTGAATAGGCCTGAACCGTTTCCACCTCCTGTCCACTTGATTTCGAGATGATGATCTCGTTCATTACTTATTACCTCACCGAGTTACTTTTCAGTGGATTTGTTTTATTGCCTCTGCTTTCTTACATCGTTTCGATTTCACCATCTAGAGTCAATGTCAGTCTCACTGTACGCGCTCGAAAGCAAATAATAATTCTAGTTGGAAATTGTTTGGGCAGATTTATGGACTCTACGAGGCAATAAAGTCGAGATTGATTTGATGGGTTCATTGATTTTCATGGGGGGATTGGGAATGCAAATAACGAGGCTCGCTAAATCCTATTTCTTCGATAAAATGGCTTATATAAAGCAGACTACTACCAAATACTTACCAGTGAGTTTGATAAATACTTGTACAGCTACTTATATATCCTGTGCTGATCTTCGTAATATAATTTTTTTTTATTATTTGAACTTACATTTACTTACTTATTTGAACTTTCCTAATTCTCCGTCACTCCTGAGAAAAAAATGGTGAAGCTCCTGAATTTCAAATCCCTCTTTGCATAAACATAGTTGAGTAGTAATGAGTAAGTAAGTGGTACTCTAGGCGGAGGTGGATTTAAAGAATCATGATGAGTGAGTGACTTTAGCTGGTTTTCCTTTTAATCACCATAAATCACCATTATATGGCTTTTGGCTGCCACGATTCCGCTTTCGAAACCGAAAGGAAAGCAAACGTGCCATTTGCTACTAATATATAATGCCACTTCCTTTTAGAAATGTGCGTAAGGTTCGCAGGCTCACATTTGTCATTCTGACCTGCCCTCTTAGAGATTTTTTTTGGTTTAATTAAAAAAGTATATGAATTTTTATATTTTTCTTTACAGGATCAAGGAAGCTGTGAAGTAGAGAGAGTGGCGTGCCCAATAATTCTCTGACCTTCATTCCAAAGTGAGAGGGAAGAACTACATAAATCCTAATCATGCGGTTATTCAGTCGTCGTAAAGATATCCAGTTTGACGATCCCCGCCTCGTGGGAATGGCCCCACTGAAGACGATCGACGAGCAGATGAATGATCCCCCGAGTTTGCGAGCGGACTTTGACTTTGGAGAGGACCACGAGGAAGGAGGATTCATTGCTTCTAGTTCAACCCCATTTTCTGGAGGGAAAGGGAAGAGCTCCACTTTGGGCATTCGGAGGAGCAGCAGTTTCATTGGGGCAAGGACAAAATCTTCGCAGGATAAGGCTGTGTCCATGTACTTACCAGAAGGAGGGAGAAAGGAGTCTGCGAAAATGAGTTTGGCCAATTGGGGAAGGCGCATGTCTATCACTTGGGACTCCATCAGGAGATCAGAGTCGAGCGATGCTATTGTCACGACGAGTTCTACCTTGAGCCGCAGAAAAACCCTGCATATTCAGCCTGATCATGCCACCCAGAACCCTTCATCGTCAACATCGAAACTTGCGGAGAAGGTGATGGCATGCAGGGAAAAGTTTAATACTCTAAGGACTTCCAACTCTACTTCCAAGATTAATGGAAAGTCATCGAAATTCAACGAGAGCGATGATGATGGTGATGGGATCAATAAGCCTGCGAGGAAAGTTAGTCGTGTTCAGTCTCTCCGAATGCTCCTCTCGAAATCTCAGAACCGGATCATGGGGCGAAGTAGCAATAATGCGAAGGATTCCACCATGAAAGTGGATAAGGGCACTGATACGCAGGATTTGGACTTGAGATATGCCAGAGATGAGTACCTGGAGGATGAGTACCTATTGAGCAGTCTCAATTCCGCGTCACGGGGCTTCATTCACTCCCCCACATCGTCGAGTACGAGCCACCTCCCCAATTTTGATTACTCTTCTGAGGTCACAGATGAAAATGACGTGGAGAGATATCACTATTCCGGGTTGGATAATCGGAGAATGTCGTATGCACACGGGGATTACGGACCAATGTCGGCAGACCCGTACCTTATCAAAACTACCAGTCTAGATAATCTCCCGAGCATCATGACCATTCAAGGACGATACTTCTCCGGAATTCATAAGGCAACATCCACGGACGACACTCTGAGTACAAGCCCATCGTCCAACGTGTCCCCTTCTATTGCATCAAATGCATCATCGTCCTGTCCAATGCAACCAAAGAGATCGTCATTCCCTTACGCATACATCCGTTCCAAGCTAACAGCCCTGCCAGAAGAACCTGGACAGCACATTTCGACAGGCCCAACTTCCCTTCAAATTAGCCCGAATCCCATCCCAGAAGTCAGCAGGCGGCAGCCACCCCGACGTTCCTTGTCACATAGGGGTGGGGTCTTCCATGGAAGTACTGGGGACATTCCTTTCAGTCGTTCAAGCACCACTGCAGCGGTAGTCGCAGCTGCTGAGTTGATGGAAGAAGAGGAAGAGCAGATGATGCTGAGGACCTTACCGTTTGAGTTACCCTCCACTCTGGAGTCGAATCCCCGCCGACGTCCGTGCAGTATCGCTTGTCCTCCCGGACATAGAATGTTTGATCCTTTGACCCAAATGAGGATTGAACTGCTTCACAAGAGCCCCTCAGAAATTGATACAGACTCCACTGGCGGAGGTCATCACAGTCCTCAGCCAGGAATCAGAAGTGGATGGGGAGGCAGAAGAAGCTACTCCATCGGAGACGTGCGAAACATTTCAAACAAGGACTCAAATTCCAACTCTAGAGTTCTTCTGGTGGGTTCCGTTGCAGGAAGTAGCACCGAGGTGAGTAGCAGTGGGTATGATAGTGACTCCACAAGACCTGGATGCAAGGCGGAGGGCAATGAGTCGCCAAAATTTGGGTCCGACGAACGAGAACCATCGACCAAGTCAACCGTATCATCTTCATCATCGTCTTCATCTTCTTCCTCCTCCTCATCATCATCATCCCCATCATCGCCTTCCTCGGCGTCAAGGATGGGTGGCCATGTGAGGCTCTCTTTTGATGCAGAATCTACAATTTCTTCAGTAATCGACTCCGAATCAACAGCGGAAGGACACTCATCACCAACCTCTTCTAGTTATGGCCCACTGGCTTACGTCACGCTCACGAGGAACAATAAAGGAGGAATTAGGTACGCGGACGGCACGGGTCCCACTTCCGGTGGATTAGCTGCAGCGGCAGGTGCGAGACGAAGGAATATTATGCTTGGAGTGAATAAAGCCGCCACACTACAAAGAATGGGAAGTAGCAGTGGTAGCAACAACAACAATAATAGTAATTTAGAGAAGAAGAGTGGAACAAAGCAGGACTAGCTCCACGCTCCCTAGGAGCCTGAGCATTTCCTGCATCTCACAAAGACCCGCCGTATCAAAGCGAAGGCGTAAGGCGAGCGTGGACATTGATATGATTCCTCCACGGAAAGGAACCATTCCCAATGTTAGGACCACGAGCGATGAGGATGATCTCGTGGATGATGAGGATGACTGCTTTGGTCGCGAGAGACTTACAGGGAGGGGAAGAGAGTTCACCCTCGGGAGGGGAGGACGTGCAGAGAGGACTAGGAGCCAGAGTCTATGCTTATCCATATTTTCTGTCAGATTCTTACGCAAAACAGTTTGAATCTTTTATCAAGGATTATGATTTTTTAATTAACTGATTTTTTATGTGAATGAATGATGCAGGAGATGAAATCCTCTCGGTGAACGGACAGTCCTTGTCGAATGTGACCCACACGGAGGCTCTTAATATCTTCAAAGGAATCAAGAGTGGCGAAGTCGTGCTGCAGGTGGCGCGCAGGGAGAAGGTCGAAAATGAGAAGATTTAAGAAGAGGAGGTGATCATTTTATTCAAAAATACTTTATTAACAACCAACTTCAAATTGAATTAATGGATTCTATTCAATTTTCAAATGATTTATTTTTCAAGTTGAATCTTCCAAGCGGATGGCTGAGACGGACACTAGTGGAGGAAGTCTTCGGAATTATCGTCAATTGATTTTGTTTGTGTTTATTCTTTTTTCGTGGCTTACTAGTGAGCTAGTCAGTGTTCATGTATTTAAGAAAGTGTTAACTTTTTTTAAGGATACTATAAAAATTCCTTGCTTACCATGTACAGTTAACGAACGGCTAGATTACCAATGACCAATATAATTCTTTTGTAAATTAAGTAGTAGCTAGAAACGAACAATAGATACCGCTTTTAGTTTTTATTTTCTCTCGTTGTGCATGTAAGCTAAGCATTATGATAGTTGTAACTTAATGTTCCGAAACCGACTTCCTCACATGCAGTCCTTCTATTCACAATCACCACAATGAATAAATAAAAATACTAACTGGCTATTGTTCCGAGTTCTTTTAATAATATTAATGTGTGTGTATACAAAAATCTAAGTATTATTTTATGTACCACGAGGAAGGACTTACGCTGAAAATAAAATTTGTTTTTTTGAATATGTAATAATTTGATGAGCATTTGATGTCTTCACCGTGAATAAGCCTGTATCTTATGACGCCTTCTAGTACTTCGGTATTTTGGCAGGTGTACTTTAGTGCAAGATGCACATTTTTCTCTGAAGTCATCATGTTCCTTCCCTCCCATTTGTTTCTCATTGAAGCGTGTCCACGCACAGCAATAAAAAGGGGAACCATGCAGCAGTTGTAATGACAGATAAATGTATTAAGAAGGACCAAGACCAAAACTTTGTATCGGCACAAATTAAAGCAAATGTTTTAATTTTCAGAGATGGACTTGCTAAAAAAAAAATAATGCTTTAATAAATAAACTTGCTTGATTGAACTGAACGTGCACCAATTTACCTTGACTAGAGTTTGTAGATTATAACTCTATTTTCTGAAGCCATCGGATGCGAGGCTACATTCCACTACTAATTGTCGTGTGTTCACTCGATGTCACATTTGTGAATCATGGAGGCATTAAATCAGACAAGCTTGTCATCATGTCACAAGAACTAAATGGGTTCGCTATTCTATTCAGCTCGCATTAAACTTGACAATCAGAGTTCGGAATATAGATCGTCGTGATCCCTTCATCCATCCATCCATTCTGCTCAGATGAATCGAGTGCAGGTAACTACTAAGAATAATTTTTGTTTGGTGCATATTTTATTCGCATGAGCCATTCGCTGACGTGATAAAACAAGGGAACGTGCCTAAAAAATTAATGGCATTATGGATGGATTCTCAACGAAGAAATTGAAAGGATTCATGAAATGAAGGCTTCACTTTTGTCAGGTGAGTTATGGAAGACGATGGGAAAGTCGAGGAATCACTCTAGTCAGGCCGGTGACATTCTACGCCTCTTTATACGTGAGGAGTTCAACCATTCTGCCATTAACATTATTATTCATTTGCATATTGTACTCGGAGGAGATTAAATGCTCCTGATAAGTAAATATCACTCGACACGGCGAACAATGGCGGCACTGGCACTACTTAGGCTCATTCTTGATTGGACGAGAGCGGCCAAACTTAATGTCATGTCATGTCAACTCTCAACTTTCGGTCATTATTTGTTACGGGCAATGGACATTAATAAAGAAATGCTTGCTCAAATTAAACTTGATAAGCGAATCTCTTTAAATAAATTCCAAAGAGGAGACGAGCGATGACTTCTATTTCCAATCCAATTTTGGCCGCCTAATTCTTGTGTCGTTCCTAATTCAATATTGATCTTTATCTCTTTTAATCATCCACTCAATTTAGCATTCAAATGGCTCTCATTATGCCAATGCAGCTTTTTTTAGAAACGAATTATTGCAAATGAAAGTCTAATGGCCTCCTAATTCAACTTGCATTATAAGAGACTCCCCGCTGCACTTATCTCGTTGAAATGAATGAGACTGATTCCTAAAGGTCACATATTTAAGTGTCATTTGTACACAAGTAATTCCTACTCTTGTTCGTGCTAATTGTAACAAGCGTGCCAGAGCTAATTGAAACCTGTAATTAATGATGTTTGAGCAGTGATAACAATTTCATTTTTTTATCCCAGAGGAGGTAGGGTAGCCTGCGCATAGTGCGCATGAAGGAGTAGGCACTTACCCATCCATCCACTGCTTAATTTATTCGTGAGCCTGTGTCATCCTGTCAATTTTTTAGCATAAATCATGAGCTTTAACAACTTGTGACCAGTAAGCACTCGGGACTAGTGACCACCCTCGTCCACTCCTGGGAATATTTTTCCGCGTTTTCCTCCGCCAAATTATGGGACAGATAAGATGATTAGCCACTAAATTCGACATTTTTTCTGACAGGTAGGAAAATTACTCGCGGGTGTTAAACATCGAATCAACTTAAGCGAAAACTGAAAGTCTCGATCCCCTCATCAAGCAAACCCCTCACGTACTGGCAATTCCTCCGCAATTAATTCTTTATTGGGTGTAATTACGGACACATGGGAATCAAACAACGCCAATGAAAAATGTCCACCTGCCTGTGAAAGAGTAAGCTCATTGTGTTTTACAACCTCTAATGAAATTAAAACCGCTGCCGGTCGGCTCAATGAATGTCAAATTGAAAGTGATGAATTCGCAATAAAATCTATCTATTTGCATTTTGTCGAATTCTCAAGTTCGAGCTTTGCAACGAGTGGCAAACGGACTCAATTGATGGTTATTCCTGGCTTCATTCGAGTCATCTCCTTTCGAATTGAATGTGGAGGCACACTTTTAATCACCGCACAACTGTCATAAACACGTCAATTAAGATTTGATAAATTTCGAATTAAAAAATGGTGACGGTGAAGTGCGTGCCTTCACCAATTTTTTTTCTCCCTAGAACTGACCATTTGTCAGAGCCGCCGCCCTTCCAATTCGTCTTCCCTTCACAGTTCCCCGTCTTATCATCATTATCATATCATCATGTTGATCCTACCCACGCGCACTCCCTATTATACTCTAGTTAACCCCATGAGAACTTTGAAAATTAACTCTTCTCTGCCGACGATGATATGATGGTGTTATGAAATGAAGGAAGGAAAATTTCCCACAAAGAATAAAACAAATTATATCATATATCATAGCTTACTTATCTCTACAGCTTCTCATTTTTTTGTCGTTTGCACCTTCACAGTTCCCCGTCTTATCATCATTATCATATCATCACGTTGATCCTACCCACGCACACTCCCTATTATACTCTAGTGAACCCCATGAGAACTTTGAAAATTACTCTTCTCTGCCGACGATGATATGATGGTGTTATGAAATGAAGGAAGGAAAATTTCCCACAAAGAATAAAACAAATTATATCATTTATCAGAGCTTATCTCTACAGCTTCTCATTTTTTTGTCGTTTGCCGTGCAACTGGTTGTAACTTTTTTTTGTTCTCGAGTGCAGCGTCTAATTGGATTAGTATTGAGGAATGTGACAGGAACGGCATGAAATGAATGACAACAGAACCCTCCTTACCATACAAGTATTTATTTTGATCTCCTGATATCTATAAAAAGTTCTCTTTCAGTTTCACTCATCGACTGAATGAGAAGAGCCCAACTGAACTGAATTGAATTGAAGGCTAGACGATGATAATCTTTATCGCTTGACGAAGGGACTCACTCACTTACTCTCTCTCTCTCTTCAAAAATTGTGCGAATGTGAAAGGCAAAAGACAAATTATTGAATTCTTTAAACTGATTTTATAGCATGAAATCTAATTCAGTCTATTCTCAAATTGCCCCAGTATTGTAAATCCTCAAAGATATTTTAGTCTTGTTGACAGTGCCACTCCAAAATTGGGGCCGTGCTGAAGTTGCTAAATGGAGAAGGCTGAGGAATGATAATAAGGTTCATTACCATTAGGGAAATTAAATTAATCTTGAGGGTGAGCAATGACCTAAGCAAATTGTTTTTTATTGCGGTCCTCTGATGAATTGAATGGATGCTTTACTGCCACTACCTCATTACTTCTATAGTTTTATGTTCATATTCATTCTAATCATCGCAAAAGGCAGGGAAAGGGAGAATTTACAATGCCAACCCGTAAAGATCGTAAATGTACGGAGGGGGAGCTTATTTGCATATGATTATTAATCCATGTAGGCACCTCCATAACCTAAATTTTAGAAGCTCTCTGATCTTCCTAAAGCCATACAATACAGTAATACTTTAGCCGAACAGTTCGTTCGAACGGACTTGAGAATGTTGTTGTGCACTTCGTATCATTTACGACTCTGACAATGACACATTGACATCCCCCTCTTGTTTTTTTTGGGGAGACCGGCAAAAATCCGCTCATTGTTGCAATGTAGCTGCCTTACGTAATGATCCTTTCATGGACTATTACTCTTTTTATATTTGGGCGGAGCGGAGGCGACAAACTTTTATTTCAATGGTTTTTTTCCTCAAATATTTTATACAGGAGAAGAACTAATGGCGGTGGAAAAGTGAAAAGAATCGCTGCAAACCCCCAAAGAATTGTTCTCCCACAGCCAAAGTCAAGTGCCAATTTGCATACGATTTTGTCTTTTGTTTCAGAGGAATAAATTGCGGACATTTAGCAATTTGTTGGATCATTAGTTTTAACACATCGTTAGAGGATCATCCATTTCAAGGTGTTCCCCGCACTACACTTGACCACTCCATTTCCATTACATAAAGGTTTCTTGTTTTCAGATTTGTGCAAGCGAGTGACACACGAAATTAGACGAGGAGGGAGAAACTGAACTGAACGCGGCTAAGTTTAAAAGGATTCATTATGCTTAATCGAGAGTAGTGGTATTATTGGTATCGTCATCGTCATTACGTAACACCTGCGCTTGCACGATGATCCTTTTCCCAAAAAAATGAAGGCTAATATGACAATGACTCCTTCGGCGGGACGAAAATGGAATTGGAAGTGGGAATTAGGGAGGAAAGAATCGAGTCTGTCATCTATTTGTCGTCACATTCTTTTTGGGTGGAGGACAAACCATCCATTTATCCAAATGTAAGCCCATCATGGACAAGTGAAATAGAGTTGGGATTAGAGGTAAATGCTTGCATTATTTAGCTAATTTTGTTTGGATTTACCTTCCACAGTACAAGTGTTTATCGGAGTGAGAGGAGGAATTAGCTGCAACAAAACATTATTATTCACGCTTCGATTCTGTCATGGGCTCAATTTGAGAGTGCTGTCCTGTTCCGTCACTGTCACGACACGACTGTGCCAACACCAAACCAAAAACCAAATCACACTCACCTGCGGAATGACTTGTAGCAAATGAGTTAAATATTTCAATCATCGTGGTTCATGGATGGTTCCCCAAAAATGGATGGATATTTTCTCGAGTGAGGTGGCTAAACTGTAATTGACAGATTTCGAAATGAACGGTTAGAGTTAACAATGACGGTTTTTATGTGGTCGTTTGCCAACAATTTTTTGGAGGATACTACTACTCAACTACTCTCCTCTCTCAGAGAGCACAAACATGAGGAATCATCACTATTATTGTGATTATTTGCTCAGCTTTTCAGGAGTCGACGGATTAGGACTGGACACTTATTGTGGCTCTCAAAGTTTGGGTGAGAGTGCATATGAATCTCTTTTTGGAAACGAGTGAGGTCACACTCTCAAATGGATGGATGATGATAGTAATATTTATGTTTTGGGTTGTTGTGCGTGCTCAATTTGTTTTGGAGAAATTGATGACGCTGCACTGAAAACAGGAGCTAATGAAATGAAGTCATTACCAATGGACTTTTCGTGATTGAAACTTGATATTGATGTTGACCACAAGTTGTTGTGCGCGCTCAATTTGTTTTGGAGAAATTGATGACGCTGCACTGAAAACAGGAGCTAATGAAATGAAGTCATTACCAATGGACTTTTCGTGATTGAAACTTGATATTGATGTTGACCACGGTTTCACGTCCAGTCACGACTACATACCAACATTGGAGGCCTTAATAATGGCTTGATGATGTGCTTGTGCGGTGACATTGGCACTCTTTAATGGTCCCTTGTAAAACATGATAGGAGCTTCCAAATGACATGATGCTGCAGAGGCAATAAAAAATATGAAATGGAAATTCCAATCCCTAATTCATTCCTAATTCATTGCCATGTATAGGCACATCTTGGCCAGTTTTGCAGGAGAATAGTATTTTGCAAAAAATTATTACGATGCTGTTTCGTAATGGGCACTAATTTCTTCACAGTACCTAATCATTACGATTAAATTGAAAAATTGACAGTCATAATGAAATGATTGAGGGTTGGCTTTACAAAAATTATCGGATACAGGCAACAACAGCCGCAGTGATGTGCCAGTGGCATCACAGGGTACTGAATGATCACTTCACATATAGGCACATGGGGATGGGTGCTTGGGGATCCCAGCTACAAAGACACACGCCCGCGCCTTCAGATAAAATAATTATTGATCTATCGCAACGCTTAATTCCATTAAAAATTAGTTTCTCGAGGGGAGCGCAGCAGCAGAGTGACGAGATGTCTTGTCATGATTAGGAGATTATGACTCCTGACACGCGGCCCAATCAGAGTTTGGCCCAGTGAAAATATTTAGATTAGTACATTACATCGATTTGCAATCATAATTAGAGAATAAAAAAATTAAGCATTCCAGGAGGGGAGCCGTTAGGCAGTGCAATTTCATTGTCGAGGCATGGCTTGTTTTTCTGGGAGACACGACATCCCATCCCATCACCAAATGCATGTCATGTCATGGTTTGCTTTGCTTTGGTTTAGTGGGCTCGTTGGTTGGTTGGGCGCACAATGCGGGCAATTAAAGTCCAATTTTCTGTATCAATTTTCGTCTTTGTGAATTCGAAATGGATTGGGCAAGACTAAATATTTTTTTTCGAAACAAGTTTATCATTTTATTATCTCCCGAAAGCCCTTTTGTTGGATGCGGCTTTGGCAGTCAGTATTATTGCATTACTTTACTACTACATTCATTGTCTACGTAATTATTATGGCCACTTCGATTAAAAAATGTTTTGAAATCCCCAAATCCTTATTTCATCTTGAGGCTAAGGAGGATCATAATATAATAACCATCATTTTTTTGTGTGCGGATCGAGGGCCCAATAAAAAAAGTTTCACTTTTTCCATCCCAATTTTTCGTATGAGTATTCATTCCGACACCAGAATAAACATTAATCAGGGAGGAATCAGCGGAGGCAATAATAATCTGATCTCTTTCTTATGCAACAACATCATCATAAAATATTTCTTCGAACGATGAACCAAGGCGTAAAAATTCTGCGAAGTGCGTAAGTACGAACACCCTTTGCGATTACGCATCAAACCAGAACTGATTCATGAAAAATGGAATGGCATTATTAATTCAGCAATAATTTCTGACTGAGCTGCTACCAGCCACCTATTTTCTATTTACTTCTTTCCTCAGCACAGGAGTTAGTGAGTTAATACATAAGTTCTCTAGTATTTTTTTCAGTACTTGCGTCTCCTTTCAATTGCCAGTCAAAAGGAGAGAGTCTCAGAAAAATATTTCAGCGAGTCTGTGTGTGGGTGTCATTCTTACAAGTACGAAAATGTTTTTTCGACTTTTTTATTGTTTGGATTTGAAAAGAGAAGCATTACACCTCACCCGAACCATTATTTACTTCTATTGAGGAGAGTTCTCAAGAAGTCTATTTGACAGGACAGGAGATTATGTGTACCAACACCAACAAAGAATTCTGCTACTACCAACCGCAGTAATAATCTCGAGGATTGAAGGAATGAGTTCAACACAAAGATTCAAAATTGAATTCTACTCGGCAGCAATTTTCAATTCGAATTTGGCAATATATTATTGAGCAAAATGTACTCAACAAGAAGTAGATTTTGGACTCCCTTTGAAATGCAATGAGTTGAGTACGATTGGGCTCACTTATGGCTGGTGGTTGGACTTTTGGATTGGGAGTTGAGATTGCTCAGCGAACGGACGGATCGAGTGACTCATGAAGGATTTAGGATTGCCCAGTCAGGTAAAAAAAGTGCATTACATGTATTGCAATCTGCAAAATCGATTGCATAAGAAGAAGCAGTGGTGGTGAGGGTAAGACGAGTAGAAGTAGCAGTAGTAGATCTGTTAAGTTTTAATGCATCATTCAGCGTCAGTCCGTTGTCGTCAACATGAAATAAATTTTAGGAGCTTATCACGCTGTCTGAAACGTTTGCTGAGATGGAGATGGGGATCATGATGAATATGACGGGGAGCCGTAAAGTACAGAGTGATCATCGCCAACCAACACATTTCGATTTGGTTTAGGTACATGATATGGGGGAAGGGGATGATTCATCATTGGAATCGGTACTCTGCCAGCCAGGCCAAGTCCGAAGGCCTGATTACTACAGCTCGAAAAATGGGTTTCGATTTTGATGAAGATTCGGCTTCACATTTCAGGCTCGTGTGGAGCTCATTTGCTGTGATATGTTATTGCAAATGATTAATTGCTCCATTGCAGCATATTTTGCAGAGGAAGAGTAAGCGGAGCCAGTAGAATTCGCGCAAAAAGTCATCCATCTCATCCTCACCATCATTGCATTATCAAGCCGAGCTGAGTCCCATTAGCCATTGTTGCTAAAAGCATTATTGTATCTAGATTGTGAGCGATAATAATTGGGCTACCGGCTGTCATGTCGAAGCCTTTTCCCAACACATGCCCATTTATTTCACTTCACGAGGGAAAAATGAGTAAAGTGGGGAGATGGTGATAGTTTGTAGTATTGTAGTTCCATCCGTCCATCCAAGCGAATCCAACTTTGTTTACTTTTCAACAGTCGAAAATTGTGCGCGGACTGAGGAGACACAAAAGCTATAAATTGAAAGTCATGCGTGTACAAATCACCGTAATTATAATGGTGGAGGAGTGCTGTATCGTACTTATCGTATCATTTGCTTTTTGACTCACTGAACCGAGCCGGTGATCATGATGATGATGAGATGAGATGATGTTGTGAAAAGCAGGTAAATGCTCTTGCGTCAGATCAGATCAGCACTGAAAAATAGGATGACAGATGGGATGAGCTAGAAATGAAACACACACACAAATTAAAAGAAATTTTCCTCAAATCCATTTATTCTCAAACGTGAGGAAAATTGAATACAAATTAAAAGAAATTTTCCTCAAATCCATTTATTCTCAAACGTGAGGAAAATTGAAGAGGGGAAAACTCTGAACCCGTATTCCTCGACCGAACGCAGAGTTTCACACCTTTCGCTTCGATTCCTTAAACTATCGTTGCAAAATGACACGTTTTGATATACTGGCGAGTTTGCGAGATGGCGAAATTGATTTCAGTGAATCTGGTCTAAGACTGTCAATTTTGGAGCCTTTTTCATTTCTTGCGAAATCGGGGAAAAAGCTCTAGCTCAGCAGAAAATTCGTCAAAGTAATATTTTGCCAATCCGAACTTGTCGGAGTCGAATTAGAGCATCAGAAGGCTTAAAATTGCTGCTAATTTTTGAAATTTCCCTCGTCAATCCTACTTGTTTTCTTTTGGGGTGACAATGGACCTGACTCTGACTTTTCTTCTCTTCGGGAAAAATGCCCTGGTAAATGCTACAGTTAGTAAAATAATAATGGTGCAGAAAATGACGGGCAAAAAGAGATGCAGTCGATAGACCTAGTCGTATTTTTTTACTTATTTTCTTTGTTCACGATCCCGATCCGCTCAGCAGAGTTCTCTTTAGGATTTTTTATTGTTATTCCCACGCGACTGTCACTCCCAATCTTGGTTGAAATGTTGGGGAGGGGAAAACAAGCCGCGGCCGCCGTTGTCGATTGAGCCAAATGGCAAGTCTTTGCTGTTTTGACGGTTTCTTCACGAGGTCGAGCGCCGGTTCAGCTCAATTAAATTGTTCTAATGCTTCTGCCGCTTAAAAAATACTACAAAACTTTGAAAACGATCCACATCGAAAAAATGGACTTCATCGTTTAGGCAATAGGTGGACCGCTACACACACACTTTTTGTATTTTGACATAGACACGCTCCCTCAGAACAATAAAGATTGCTCCATTTTTATGATGTCGATAAGCCATCACCCGTTATCTCTTTCTATCGCATCGCATCACACCAATGGAAAATGACGATCAATTTCTGCAAAAAATTATTGTTTTTCAAAACACTTTCCGCATTTGGCGCAAGTGAGGCGTTTCAAAATAAAAGCATCCCCATTATGAGGACACACGTCTCGGGTTTTGATCCCGAACAATACGGAGGCAAACAATGAGATTAAGCCTATTTATTCTACGCTTTAACATTAATTACACGTAGAAATTACAATTACACATTGTTAATTATCCTCACATTAAAAGTTTGAAAAGGGGCTAACCCAAATGCTAACTTTATCATTATTATTATTCGGAACATTTGTTCTCGCTCCTTTTAATTTGGGTCAGATGTTTTTTTCGGAAGAGCGAGGTTGCCACTGCCTCCAATGCGAGATGGGAACAGGTAATTGATCATCCATCCACCCATCCTATAGCACCGCATCCATCCCCTTTGTTTCCGTCACTGAGAATGTGATCTGGTGTGTAATGAAGACCTAATTAAGATTGGCGAGAGGAGAAAAAAGTAGACTCGGTGGAGTTGTGCTGATCTGATCTGATTCTGAAGAGATCGAGATCTGAGATGGTGATACGTGGACCGCAGCATCGCCACCATGAATCNGCGAGAGGAGAAAAAAGAAGACTCGGTGGAGTTGCGCTGATCTGATCTGATTCTGAAGAGATCGAGATCTGAGATGGTGATACGTGGACCGCAGCATCGCCACCATGAATCATGGGATACACATTAAGAAGATGAAGACGTTCGCTCTATTGAATGTCTTGCGAGAAATTTATGGGAGCAATTCATTCATTTCATTTCTTTCGAAAAAGGGACCGTAGGCGGTTGTTGTTGTTGTTATATTTTGCCTTCTTCAATCTTCTTCTGGTTTCTCTTGAAGATAAAAAAATATAAATGACTCTTGTTGGGAATTAAGCAGTGAAGCAAAGTGAGTAGGTGAATTAACTCTCTACTATATACTGCCACTCATTCTTCCTTATCAAATTCATTGTCCGAGCTCACAAAAAAAGCAATCTCGAGGGGGCAGGCAAGCTGGTTTGATAAAAATACGGAAGCATTACCACTATTTGCATCTTGTTTTAATGACAATTTTATTACATTTTCAAATCACTCTCTAGCTCTCAGGCAAGAAAAAAATTATTTATCTACAGAACAGTTTAGTTGAAATGCTTAAATACAAATACAACCTTATTCCGTGAGGGTTTGCCACCGACTTCGCAAAGTTACTAGTGGTGCCCTTCTCCTGACTTTGACTTGACCATGACCATAAATCTGTGGAGCCTTGAAGGTGAACAGTTTGAAAATGAGGAAAAAAATATATCCTCTCCGTTTGAAACACAACTAGCCAAAATACCCTCTTAACATAATTCCTTGCCTTGCTACTCATTAAGTACACATTCAGTCAGATTTTTTTTAAAGTGGATTCGACTTGGACTTTTAATCATGATCTCGGGATGCGGCTAATGCAATAAGTATTTTTAAGTGGGATCATGATCATGATGATGAGGAGCACGACAAAACAAGAAGAAGAAATAACAGCAAATAAGCCCTAACCACAAGAAAGACCATGGTCATCATCATCAACATCATCTCCTAACTTAGATTTACGAATGAAGTGAACGGCAACTGACTTCTCTCTTGAATGATAAACAAAGGGAGAGAGAAACATCCTTATTTTTAATACTTCTCCTGATCTAACGGCAAAAAATATTCCGCAACATATACGAATTTTTTTTTGAGGATGGGACCAGCTCGGCTCATGCGGGCTGCGATCATGCATGATCATGATGATCATCTTCACGTTTCAATTAGGTAAGCACTGTTTTTATTTATACCTGAAGTGAAGCGAGCCGGACTTCTCAGTGAGTCAGGCAGTGAGCCGAGTACTATTGTCGAGCTGAGCCTATATTCATTTCAGCGAGGCTAATGCAAAGAATAAGTGCCGTAGACTTTTCATGAAATGAGATTGAAATCTGCGTGAAGCCTCTCATTTCTGGGAAGAACTGCCACCTTGACATGCGCTTGACATTGATTACCTTCGCATTCCATTGTGAAGCGCGTGCTTTACTGTCAGGATCAGATCAGGAACCGGATGATCATTTGTCTTCTCCTCGGGACTTTATCTCCCCAGATAAAAAAGGCCATTCCCCATGCCTTGGTCAAGTAAAAGGCTTTAGTGTTTTCTGCAAAGAGGAGAAGGAGGAAACTACCCTCGTCCAATGGAATCTACTTCTCTTTCATTCATTCACCCACATTACCCAATAAAAAATGTGACGGGATTTCGATAACATTTGGATTTGAATTGAAAAATGGATTGATAATGTTCTCTTTGTCTTTCCCAATCTTGGTTTTAGGATGAGGATGATGCCACTCAAACCAAACCAAAGGCCAGGGCCTTCGTGATTGAAGGGAGAAAAACCAGGGAAAAACATTCAGCCACATTCTTGATAATATTTTGCTCACGTTTTTAATGTGCCTCTATGTAAAAAGTTGTGTAATAAAGACAGGGAATGGATTAGGCATTGACTATTTATGGGAATTTCAGCATTAAAGAAGAATCTCAGTCTGGTGAGCGACGAGGGTGACAACGAAGAATTCCCATTTGGAGATTTAAAGTTCGTCGTGGTTTGGCAGCCATGTTGTGTTGTGATCATGATTTGATGATCATATCATCCTCGTTTCGTGTGGCTTTTTTCTTCTTCTCCACGATGGAGGAGACAATAAAGAAGATGGATCAAGAATCAAGACGGGAGGTTGTTATGTGGTTTAGTGCGCAGTCAAAGTCAGAGTCAAACTCTTTTGTAAAAAAAACTACTTAATGAGCCATAATTCATCAATGACATCATAATAAAAAAAATGGTTGGTGTACCGGTGCCGGGTTCAACAGATTCTTGAAAACGGATGTCTTGAAGGTTATGTCACTCAGACGAAGAGTGGCACTCACGTTCTCATCGCGGTGCATTTTTTTCGGGAGGAGGATTTACGACCGATTGCCATGAAAAATGTGTGGATGCGTCCTGAAAAAGGAAGTAAAAACCTGGTTTGGTTTGGGCTTGGGCGCTTATGATCATCACGATGAACTCTGGTAAATCATTCTTGGGCTTTGCCATGAATGCGAATGGGAACCTCAGACGGTCAAAATATTTTTAGGAATCGTGAAAGCGCTCGCACCTGCTCCATCAGCCACGATTGGCGTAATAAACAAAAAGTTAGCATTTTTTCTTAAGGATGATGGAATGCCAAA
>JAHZNH010000825.1:0-12007 GCA_027744355.1 Tyrannoseira gladiata
TTGTAAGTTACGAGCTAATAAGTGCTTCTTATTAACTAAGCTCCAGAAATAAACTCTCCTTGCATTTTTCTCTCCCCCGTTCTTTTCATTTATCATCCCGATTACGTAAGTCATTCATTACGGAGGAAAATATGTGATCAGCATCCATCTGTTGAATCTACTGATGTGATTTTTATAGGACTAAGTACCTATATTGATATTAGTTCTCTGTTCCCTTTGATCTCTTTTCTCTCGTAAATTCTTCTCATAACCGACTCAATCCTCTGGTTCATTCATTTGTTCGCAGATCGGCTCCTTTTTCATGATCAACCTGTGCCTCGTTGTCATCGCCACACAATTTTCGGAGACAAAGAAGCGCGAGATGGAAAGGATGAGGATAGAGAGAGCTCGCTTCACATCCAACTCCACACTGACGGCCATCGAGCACGCTTCCTGTTACTCCGAAATAGTGAAGTAAGTTCATTAACCATAGCATTTGACTTCTCATTTTACAGGGACTGCGATTCTCGCTTCAGTAATATGGACAACAGGAGGATGAATCTAATGGAATCATATTGTAGAAGAATCTCCATCACATTTTCCACTTCACTAAATACCATCTATAACCTATACCTAGTGCTTCATTTTTATTAAAACAAAGGAATTTCAAGAATTCACTCAGAGATTATAGTCATTCTTTCCAAAGTCATAGGAATGATGTGATGCTTATTGCAACTCCAAAGAGAGAGCTCGCTTCACATCCAACTCCACACTGACGGCCATCGAGCACGCTTCCTGTTACTCCGAAATAGTGAAGTAAGTTCATTAACCATAGCATTTGGCTTCTCATTTTACCGGGACTGCGATTCTTGCCTCAGTAATATGTACAACAGGAGGATGAATCTAATGGAATCATATTGTAGAAGAATCTTCATCACATTTTCCACTTCACTAAATACCATCTAACCTATACCTAGTGCTTCATTTTTATTAAAACAAAGGAATTTCAAGAATTCACTCAGAGATTATAGTCATTCTTTCCAAAGTCATAAGAATGATGTGATGCTTATTGCAACTCCAGCTTCCAGCTCCAGAACAAAAATAAAACATATCTATGGTTCTACCACCGCCAACCGAACTCAATTTCGCTGTTGCTCACCAAGTAAAACTTTTTTTGTTGCAAAACTATTCCTCCCAAAAGTACGACACTCGAGCCCTTGGCCGTGATCATATTCAAAGGGGAAACTTTTCCCCCGAAAATATCCAATGCAAAGTAGATAGATAGGGGAGGACGAATAGGCAACTTGTCTGGAAAAGGTCTTCTCAATTAGAGGGTTCCACTCCATTCAGGGAAAAAAGTGAGAGAGGTTGTCTCTCCTAAATCCTCTGTATTCAATTTCACCAATTTCCCCTGCCATTAGACGCTTATCAAGCTAATGGGTCTGACCCACTCTGCCGTCACACGAGAATAGGTTGAACAAAAAATCTCATTCGGGAACGAAAAAATATGTACTAGGTACAACCACTACCACTACTAGTACTTATTACATGGTTCTGGTCCGATGCTGGCGCACTGGGGGAATCATGGGAAACGTGTAGTGTGGTACTGTAGCTAACTCGGAAGTAAAGTTGCTCCCATATTGCAAAAAAAGGCTCAAAGGAGCCGGAGAACGATAAGGCCTTTTTTCTTCNGTAGCTAACTCGGAAGTAAAGTTGCTCCCATATTGCAAAAAAAGGCTCAAAGGAGCCGGAGAACGATAAGGCCTTTTTTCTTCCTCCTGTTTCTATAAGTACCTTAGTAGGTACTTCAACTCTGCAGGTATATCCACCACAGAAGGGAAGGAATATCATATCTTGCCTGCGCTCTATTCATGTACCTATTATTTGTAGGAGTAAAGTCGGCTTTAAGATCATAAAAAAGTAAAACATCAAAATGGCTGGAAATGAAGATGAAAAAGGGAAAGTTTTACTTTGACGTTTTCCACTTTTTTCAAAAGACAAAAAAATAGCGACGGAGCTAGAGAAAGGCATCGCATCCCATCGCATTTCATCCCATCAAGAAGAGAGCCGGGGATGGAGCTGGAGCTCATATCAGAAACGCATTATGAAGATAGGGCTTCATGATTTTCATTTTGTATCGTCATCATCATCATCATCATAGTTACATTACGTCTCATCCTATCCCATCATGCGACTCCAACTCAGAAACACAGAAGAAAGAAGAATAGTTGAAGTATCGAACTTTTTTGTTCCGGATTTTTTTTTGGAGGGGGAAAGTGAAAGGAGTACTTATACATATCAAAAAAATAAGGCGGGAGGCGACGTACCCCACTTCATTGTTCCGTATGCATACTGAAATATGCACCAGAACGAGACTGGATGGAACTGGAACTAACTGAATGAAAAAAAAACTACTATGAGGTATTATGGATATCAGGCTGGGAAGAAGAAAGTTGTTATTCATGTATCGACTTTCTCCATGATTCTTTTAGCTGTCACATCTTGTTTCATATTTTTTGCGGGAAGGAGGAGAAAGAACATCGCATCGCGGCGCAACGTAGTCGCAGTATTTTTTTCGATATTATTATAGCGCCGGGCTTTTTTCTGCTTCCGTGAACAAAACGAATGAGGAAAAAACGAATAAACTTTCTTCTGGGGCTAGGGGGTAAAGATGCTACGGGTTGATAGGAGTATATCCCTCCAAAAAAAGTAATAGTAATGTAACTAGGAACAGAGGGTAAAAAAGTTCAACTAGTCGTAAGCTAGTCGCTCCGAGGCAATTGATTTTGCGGGCGGAATGAAGACGAAGGAGGAGGATGGGGCAGTTTAACGAATGTTTGAATAGAGAGGGCATGCAGAGATGAAATGAAAAACTGGAGTCTGTCTTCCCAAACCTCAAATTAACTCCGAGGCAATTGATTTTGCGGGCGGAATGAAGACGAAGGAGGAGGATGGGGCAGTTTAACGAATGTTTGAATAGAGCGGGCATGCAGAGATGAAATGAAAAACTGGAGTCTGTCTTCCCAAACCTCAAATTAAAGATGCTTTTATGAAATTTGCGTGTACTACGAAGAAAGGGAATGCAGATTTATGGATGGAACTGTACAACTGCTGTTGTTGCTGCCAGTATTTCGGAGCAATGTGCCATAATTTGAGGTATTGAGTTACGTGCTGTGAGGGCTGACGATAAATTGTGTAAGAATTTGCGCGTGATAAATGAGTTTTTGTATGTTTCCATTCATCACAAAATGAGTTGGATTGAGTTGAGTTGGGTTGGGTTCGATTCCTGCGAGCAGCTCCAGCATGTATTGTGAATGTGGAGGGAGGATTTGAGGATTCGCGTGAATAACTATGTATGTACCAGTGGCACTGTTGCTCCGCGATCAATGTAATTTTCGCTGTTATTTACTTTTCCAGATTGGTAGCTCACTGGATAAGGAAGGGGAAGAGGAAAGTGCGGAGGCAGTGGAAGTGGAAACGGGGAATCGAGGCGGAGGCAGGAGGCAACATAATTGACTTAAGTTTGGTAAAGGGGGAGCTCACCGGCCGAGCAGATTTGGATCAGCTGAGGATGGAGCAAGAGATTACTAGTGGTAATAGTAGTAAGAGACCATCAGCGGGATTGACGTGTCCCCAACTCCTAGCTTTGGGCGGAGCAGTGGGAGCGTTGCCACAAGTGGCGTTGGGCAATACAAATCTCGTGGGGCTTCCAGATTGGAATAAGCTGAGCACCTCGCTGAGGAAAGTGAAGCCTTTCTCTATGAGTGCTCCCATTCTCACCGTGACTACAGCACCTGAGTCCCCCTCCTCCAAAGGGAAGTTTAAAGGGGGTGATGGTGGGGATGAGGAGGAGGATGATGATGATGAGCCCGATCGTCGCCATCATCATCACCGTCATCATAAAAGCCATCATCATGATGACTCCTCAGGATCCGATATTTTCTCCGTGTCGTATAGACACTCCAAGGAACTTGGACCAATACGAGCGACAGTGAGGAAGCTTGTTGAGTCAAAACCCTTCCAGCAGGGGATTCTTGGTGCCATTTTGATTAACACTTTATCCATGGGGGTCGAGTATCACGATCAGGTGAGCACATAATCATCATTATCAACCACTATATTTTATTATGATGAGAATGAGGATGGGAATCATCCTAAAAGAGACTCAAATCCAATATCATGTCCCGATAATGAAATGGAAGAGCGATGCATAAAAGTGTCTACTGCTCCGATTCATGGCTTGGGAAACGACCTGTTTATTTATGCATACCCCATTTTCATCACATCATCATCATCATCATCATCATCATCATCATCTTCATCAGTAGTCTAGAGAAAGGCGATGATGGTGATCCCATTATTTTTTTGTGGGGAAAAACATCGATCCTCATATTTTTCCCCTCTTTTATCCCCTACAGCCTGACTGGTTGACGGCGACCGTGGAGATGAGCAACCTAGTTTTCAGCGGAGTGTTTTTCGTAGAGATGCTCCTCAAATTAACTTCCTACGGCATAGTTGGCTATGTGAGTAATGGGTTCGATGTTTTTGATGGGATTATTGTGATCCTATCCGTTGTTGAGATTATCCAAGGGATTATTGATGGCGAGAGTGGTGGAGGGGGAGGCGCTCTCTCTGTCTTGAGGACTTTTCGCTTATTACGTATACTCAAACTCGTGAGGTGAGTCCGTAATTACCGATGATAATTAATTAATATTAATAATTAATTAGGTAATAAAAAAAAAACTAATTTACCATAATTGAGTTTTCACCTTTCCATTCCTTCAGATTTCTGCCCAACCTGAGGAGACAACTGGTCGTTATGTTGAAGACTATGGATAATGTAGCGGTTTTCTTCGGCCTTCTAGTCCTTTTCATATTTATTTTCAGGTACAGTTCGAAGCATTTCCTATTTTCTATATATCACTTCGAATTCATTCTATGGAAAAAATTATAAATATGTCCTCCGTTGGCCCATATGACGTTACAAAATATTGTTCATGAACTATTTCAAAATGCGAAGGCAGGAAGGGAAAGTAATCTAGGCATCGTTTTTGTATTGTACGAATTAGACCGGAAATACTTCACTTCAGTAGTTCAGTCTTTATTACTTTTAGAACCTAATTTTTCTCTTGGCATCTGATCCCGCTAAAACCATGTACCACCAGGGCATCACCGGAAATACTTCACTTCAGTAGTTCAGTCTTTATTACTTTTAGAACCTAATTTTTCTCTTGGCATCTGATCCCGCTAAAACCATGTACCAGGGCATCTGAGTAAACAACAAAAATCAGTTCTGCTCATTTCAATAGTATTTAACTGATCTATGCTGTTTTGAGAACTCTCTGGGAATGACGAGATATTATTAACCTTAATATATAATATTTATTACTATGCAAATATTGATTTCCATCTTGAAGCTTCTGTTGATCGTACTAATTAACACTAACGAAGTGAAAGAATCAACATCACTCTCTGACATTTCTACTGACTTAAATACTTAATATTTATCGCTTCAACTGATATATGTCAGTCGTCAGCAATGAGAAATATTTCTCTTTTTTATTGCGTCATGCATCCAACTTTCCTCGTTCTTGCTAAATATGGCTGCATTGTATCGGATTTTGCTGAAAAAGTTCTTGAGAAGTATTTAATATTTTCCGCAGCATATTATACTATTGCATTTACTTAATATTGAATTGATTAGACCAGATATTTACGCAGAAATTTTTTATTTTTTTTTTGGAGAATTTTAGTCCTTTTATTCAAATGGCGAATGGATTTTTTAGCTGTTTCAGCTTTTAATTTTCTAGTTTTTTAAACCATAATATCTATATGAACTATTTGTGATTGTGCGCAGTATTCTCGGGATGAACCTTTTCGGCTGCAAATTTTGCGGCGAGCAAATTGATCCTGTGACGGGAAAGATGATGAGATATTGTGACAGGAAAAATTTCGATTCCTTACTCTGGGCTTTGGTTACAGTTTTTCAGGCAAGTGGAAAAAAATAATTTCCTGGGGAAACATACATGCATAATGTGCGGTGTTTGCCTTTTCTATTTTAAAAAATGAATTGGGTAACTAGGTTATGAGATCATCATCATTTTTTTTGCACATAACAATATTCCACATCTGAATGAGCATGCTGATGGATTACTCTTCACATATACAAAAAACATGTTCTTATCCTCCGCTTGAAAAATTGGATATTGCATGGGAATGATCAAAGTTTGAGCTCATCTCAATTCTGAAGATTTCGAATGTGCATGAAAAATAGTAACTTGTTTGTCTTGTGGCTTCAGAAAAGAAATCTGCTTGAAATGTGTATTTATGTTCATGAATAATATGAAATGTGCGCATGTCATATAAGTACTTATCGTGTTGTGTTTTGCTTGCGGAGAAATAATGTTCTTCTCCACTTACTTATGCACACGTGGCTGACGATTTCTTGCGTAATAATAATGCTTTTCGACAAATGTGTTTGTGTGTGTTCGTTCACGGCTGAATTCAGATCAGAGTACGAATTTAGGTGCACCCTCTTTTCCAGTCAAGACAAATAAACAAAAAACATGAAAACACAAGCTGGGAAAACAAACGGTCCATGAGTCGAGACCTTCACCGCGAAAAATAGATTGTTTCGTGGACGCAGCATTTAAATCTGTTATTTGATCTACTCACTTTACCTACCTGCCCAGTATATCGCGGCTAGGCGAGATACTTAACTAGATAAATACACTCAAAACCCTAAAGTTGGTGTAGAAAGTACCCCTGACTATACTTCCGGAGTAATTATTTCCCCTGACATTATTTCATTTTTATGCATAAGTACCTTACATTATGATTTATTGAAGGGATATTGGTATACAATGACCACTCAAGAATGAGATCAGTATCTGTATCCCTTTTGTAGGAAATTGAGTACTTGAGTACTCAACCCTTTCCCCCTTTTTTCTGTATTCCATTTCATCTGACGAAGTGGAAGCTTCCCAATTTATTGTTTCAAGTTAGTTTTTACTGTACCCCCTATTCTTTAGAAGAGATCTTTATGTAAATATGTACTTAATTATTGTTGGTATTGTGTGATCATATCAAACCATTTTCTTTCTTCTATTTTCTTTGCTCTCCTTCTCCCCTCTATTCAATGTATAAATATCCTCTTCTTATAGTTTGCTTGGAATGATGATTTTTGATGGCAAGTTTTGCAACGAGAAGTGTTGTTCCGCGGACCCCTCGGCAAAGTCCTGTAGATGTGATCGGAAAAACTTTAACTCACTTTTATGGAGCATCATCACGTGCTTCCAGGTTGATAAGTACATTCTATAAAAAATTAATATGAACAAAAAACCCTTTTACCTTACATGATGATGATGATGAGAATGATGATGATCGAGATGTGAAAATTGTAGACATCCTGATTTTTTAGAAGAATAGTTGACTTTTGTGTTGTGTACATATTCATTGTGTTCTGCTTTTGTGCTCGCATTAGTCCTTAGCCTTTGTGTTGTGGATCTGTGTTTTATATTGTGCTTATACCGCTTTCACCGCCACGTTATCATGTCCATCATACTATGGAACTAATGTTTAAACAATGATTCGTTTCAAGAAGCAAGCCGCGGAGCGCAAGGGATTGGAACTCGCTCACAAAATGAGTTTGCTCGGAAATGAGCTTCCGAATAGTAACCCTGGTGATACGACGAATGGTGACGGGCACGTTACTACCGCCACCACTGGCACCATCACAGCCGCAACGTGTACAATGATTGACTCCCCGCCACCCGTTTTCCCAGCCCTGTGCGCTCCTCCGCTACTCCTTAATAATAGCAATCATCATCACCATCAACGTAATAATAATCACAATAGTAGTAGTAGTAATCCTGGATGCTCGGCTGCCCTTGTCCCTGCACCCGTCATCATCACTCATACCGCAGCTACCCCAGAGGTAAGTGTTCTCTCGCGTGACTCTTGCTCACGACCTCGTCTACTACTTCAAATAACCCCGTTCATTTTCTCAGTGTTTGTGTGTGTGTGTGTGTGTGTTTTTTATTGTTTCCCCTTCTTCCTTTTTTGTGTTCTGTTCCCGTTACTTTTAGAACTTGCTACTGATTATAATGTTTTTGTTTTATTTCCCTTAACAAGTAAGTGTGAAAACCTCTTCATATTTAGTTGTACATATTTCCCTAGTCCTCTTCCTGTTCTTGTAGTAGGAAACCTCACTACATATGAATACAAATGGTCGCAAGCAACACCATAACCATAAGTATTTAACAATATTACTATTTAGTACCAGTAGAAATACTTTAAGATTTGATGTATGTACCTACGCAAGAAAAAAAATCTGGTCAAGGGGAAAATTTTTTCCCCTCATGAAAATTTCTTTTTCCTGAAAGAACTCCAATGCATCATGTGTCATGACATGCATGCATTTCCCTCCCCGCTTTCACTTCAAAGAACCCAAAAAAAACCTCTCCTGGTGGCAGCGGCCCGGCCTGCCCTGTGGCACTGAAACTGGAAAATAATGCAATCTAAAATCCAACATGAGCGCAGACGAACACGTAGCAAACATGAATTCATATTTCTGCTATTTTCATATCGAAAAGCCTGTGGACATGCTACGAGCGTGGGATTTTTGGATTCATGATCATGGTCAGAGAGTTACTACTACGGCGTAGGTACTACTACTACTACTTTGAGGAATAGTGTGACCATTCATTACGCCATTTTCTATTGTACGGGGTGACAGGCCCAATATTTCAAGGCGCATTTGCCGGACATTTTTTTTATGCAAATCCTTTTACTATGACTACCCACCTCCTTCTTTTCGTTCCAGTCCGTCCGTTTGCCCCGCCGTTGGTAGAGTGTGGAAAAGTTGATTTATTTTTTATTGTTTGAAACATGCAATTTTCTTATGCTACTACTACTACTACTGTTACTATATTACTCTGATCCAGTCTTGCTTTAGAGCTGCTAGAGTAAGGATGGTCTGAGTTGGTGTTGCTGAGCCCGACTTGGCCATGAGTGACAACGTAGAGAAGGAAGATACCATTAAAGAAATCCCTATCGGAAACCATACTAATCCATTTGCTAAATCTAAGAAGATTCAAAGGTCACCCGATGTATATATAACACCGGGCAGTAAAAGGGGAAGAAAAAGTACAAGTAGTGAAAGTGCAACACCCTCCCCATTACCGGGAGTAGACAAAAAAATGTCAAAAAAACAGAGAGTTGGACGAGAATCTGTCTCTAGTGCAAATTCTGATTCAGGGGACGCGGATACGCCATATATGAGCTGTGCAGATATGTCAGACCAAGATAAGCTAAATTTCCTTGTGAGTAAAGCACTGGACACCGAAAAATGGCAAAAGGAAGTTAAAGAACAGTTAGGTGTCGTGAACTCATTAAAAAAGACAGTGCTTATGCTTGGTGATCAGCATAGACAAAAAAATGTGATTGTCCACGGGCTAACTGAAGTGCGGAAATCAAAGGAGGAGAAAGAAAACCATTACCAGTCAATTAAAGATCTGCAAACCAAAATGTGCATCCCATACGACATAGACTGGGACGATGCGTACAGACTGGGAAAGTTTGAAATAGGGAAAACCCGACCCTTTCTCATCCGGTTTCTGAGAATGAGAGACAAAACAGATTTTATGTCATACGCCAAAAATCTGAAAGGAACTGGAACGAGAATCCAAAACGACGAGTCTGAGGAGCAAAGGAAAGCACGGAAAATGTTCCAGCCAATATATGTAAAAGAATGGGAAAAAGATAAAGCTACTCGCAGAATTATTCGGGGGGATAAAATGATCATCATGGGACCAGGAAAGAAACCGAAAACATTTATTATTGCGGACAACGAGGTCAAACTGCTTGAAGGTGACACCATCTGACATCATCATGCAGCAGACGGACGGATCATTTTCTGGAATATCGGCGGTATTACTAAAACGTATAATTTAGATTATAAGGCAATAAACAAACTTAGAGATTGTCATATGATTGGTTTAGTTGAGACATGGCATGTACATAATGTCAATTTATCATGGGCTAAGGAGTTCCACGTGATTGAAAATAAGGCAACAAAGAAGCATTACGGAAGGCCTAGCGGGGGTATGATCCTCCTCATAAGGAAAGATATGGCACAAATAATAACCTTAGAAAGTACAAATATGTATCACACTCAGGTTTATTTTACTGATCAATTTAATAAAAAGTGGGTGGTTACCCTTGTGTATTTTCCTCCCAACGTAAAAAATCACAGCACACTAGTTGAAGATACAGTAGAGATAATCAAACAAACGCAAGACTTAATTAAGGCTGATAACTGTATACTCTTGGGCGATTTTAATTGTAGAACAGGTAATTTATCCGGTGCGAGTATAGACGACTGGATAATTTCGAACTCCAATCTATCAAAAAATAGACAAGCAGAGGACACAAAAATCACCCATAGTGGGCGTTTTTTAATACAATATACTTATCAAGAGGGAATGTATTTACTTAATGGTCGGACGGTAGGGGATGAAGACGGTAAGATTTCATTTAGTAGTTGCCTTGGAGTAAGTACGATAGATTACTGCTTTGTCAATTTAAAGCTAGCAGAACGAATACAGTCATTCAAAATTCTTAACTGGATATATAGCGATCATTTTCCATGCCAAGTAATTTTCAGATTAAATGAAATTCATAAAAACTCTGAAACGAATTTTCATAGCAAGAGGAAGACTTTTGTGTGGAATACAGACAGACAGCACGAATATAGGGGAGCATTGAATCATTTAGTTGGTGAAATTGAAGAGATTAATGAATACAGCCAATTGATCTCACTGGTTGAGAGTGCAGCCAAGGAAGCTAACATGGTTAAACTTATACCCAAGACTCAGACTATTAAGAATAAAATCTGGTATGATCATGAATGTAGTCTAAAGTGCTCGGAAGTAAAAAGATTCCTTAAACTGGCTAAATGGAATAAGTGGGATAATGATAGGCGACAGCAATACCATCAAAAACGTAAGGAGTACTCAGACATGCTAAAACGAAAAAAAGTAGAGTTCCAAAACTCTCAAATAAATATGTTTCATAATATTAAATACAGTGCTGACTTTTGGAAAATTGTTAAGCGGATGAATTTTAAGCAGCTAGAACCAAATCACATAAAAAGCTGCGTTTGGGAAAATTTTTATAATCAAATACAAGAACCAAGACCAGTAATGAACTTCTCATATGTCGATGTCAGGTATGAAGAATTAGATAGCCCATTTACAGAGCACGAAATGCATACAGGACTAAGAAAAATAAGTACCAAAAAAGCCCCAGGCCCAGATCTAATTAAAAATGAGTTCATTAAATACTCGAGTAATCAATTTTTAACAAAATTACTTAATTGGTATAATAATATATTTGACCAAGAAATTCCACCATTAGAATGGAGCCACGCTGAGACAGTAATGATATATAAAAAGGGTGACAAAGACGATCCTATTAATTACCGTCCGATTGCACTTCTTAATACTAGCTTGAAGCTCTTCACAACGTTGATTCAAATCAGATTAGAAAAGTGGGCCGAAACCAACAACATAATTCCGCCTTGCCAAATGGGGTTTAGAAGAAATAGAGGTTGCTCGGACCACATATTTAATCTACAAGCCATAATCCAGGCTGGAACTAGATTAACGAAGGTTTATGCGGCATTTATTGATTTTTCTCGCGCATTTCCTTCAATTAAACATGATAAATTGTGGAACAAATTATACAGTGTGGGAGTAAGCGGAAAAGTCATAAGAATTCTTAAACATATTTATGATCATGCATTCACTACAATTAGACTGAAGAGCGGGCCGAGTAACCCCATACAGATTACAGAAGGAGTGTTGCAAGGGGAATCCTTATCGCCTTTACTTTTTAACCTATTTGTATCTGACATCGAAAATAAAATGCGATCGTGGAGCATACCTGGAATTACCATGAAAAATTTAGAAATTCATTTATTAATGTTCGCTGACGACACTGTAATCTGTATGGGGTTACTCGGCCC
>JAHZNH010000826.1:0-12892 GCA_027744355.1 Tyrannoseira gladiata
GACAATCATGTAGATACCGGATGTTATTCAAAATGGTGGAAAATAAATTTTAGATTCGCATGAACCCAGTCGGAAAAGTTGACAACGATATGATATGGGATTGATCTATGTATATGAGATATCCTATTTAAAATTATTGAATTGGTAATTGAATCTCGAATTAAAACCAAGTGAACAAAATAAGTAGGATGATGAAATAGATTCAATTCAAGTTTGCGAAAAATTTCATAGTACTTGCGATTTTCTCAGTTCCGTAAATTGAGTATTTTATTCAACGGGAAACTTGTTACGGTGAACTCATATACTTAGTCAGAAACAACTGGTCATTATGGTCTAGTTGCAATCAAGAACTTTCCATTGAAATCTATGCAGCCTTTAGCCAACTCAAGGTTGACTGAAAAGTTAAAGCCTGACTTTTTTATAATTCAAATGCTAGTACTAAACTGGAGTAGAATTAGCTCTGGGATAACTCCTGATAATGTGCATATTTTAGCACTAGTTATCCTTACATTATATTTTAGTGTCATTCATAGTCCGCCATTGAATATGCTCGTACTAACTCTTGGATTACGTCCTAGTGGTTACCGTTTTGCATTATTACGGAGCTCAATAATTCCAGGCCTTGCTCCGCCGTCCAATTATGTACATACATGAAGTAAGCTTATCGTTTCGCAACTAAATTGCAGTTGAAGTTGAATATATTGGAAGATATATAGAAAGTCATATTTCGTAATGCAAAAAATTGATCATGAACTACAATATTTTGTCTTTCTTCCATAATTAATTGGTTAATGTAGGCAACAATCATGCGATTTTAAATATCTATTGTGATGGTTTTCTCACGAGCCAAAAAAAAGTGTACAATTAATGACATCATGGATACTTTATTTTTTGATACTTGAAATGACTATTAAGTTGAGAAGAAACTAGAATACAGTATAGATTTTTAGATTGTAACACTACCACCAGCAATAAATATACATCGTGTATGCAACATGGTTACGTATTTATTTCTTGAATTATTTCTGAGTTAGTCGTTCAATTCAAAGTAAGGCAGGAGTAATAATACCCAGAGTAAGAAAGCTATAAGGCAACGTGGCAAGTACTTACTAGCAGTAGGGAGGAATCTAAAAAAGAACTTTTTTTATCGCAGTAATAATGTTGGGGAGAAGCAGCGTTCGAGTTTTATGCTTTATTGATTGGGATCAATACTGCTTTTCACGGGTGGGTCGTTTTTTCAAAATTGAAACCATTTTTTATTCCTACCAGTTTTACGTTCAGGAGTATATGCATTAAGGCTTGCTTTTACAGGGCTAAATTAATAGAGCAAATAAAAAGACGCTTTGGGCGATGCTAATTTCTAGAAAAAAGGTTTTCAGCACTTTTTCCTGCTTAATAAAACAACAGACATGTATCCATTTTTCAGTTGATGATGAGTAAAAAAAAACATGCACAATGAGCCTAGGTTGACATTAGACATCTTTTTGAAAAAAAAATAATACGTGAAATCCTTTGCGTATTTATGTGCTCTTGTAGTTTTGTTCTGCATCAAAGTCTGTCCATCTAAAAAAGGATGAACGAACGTCATCCTGCTGATTCATTGCTCTTCTCTATTCTATTTTTTGGCATTTTTTTTACCTACCACTCATATGCGATTCTTATATGTTCTCCCATTATTCCACACGAATTTTGCACGACATGAACAGAGAAACACACACTGAGCAGAAAATCGTTTTTTATTTATTTACTAACCTGAGATCAGTTACTTAATGCATTCATGGATCTTGGGGAAACCTCAACAATTGACGAATGCAATGCTAAGGATCTGATAAAATTAGCTCCTTCCTGCTGCTCTAAAAGATGTCATAGGAGGGCAAAAGAAGCACCCCGTGAGTAAATGCCGAATCAATAATAGGCGCCGTAAGAGGCAGTTTTATTTCCAATGCAATATTTTTTTTAAATGCTGGTACAAAGTGCATGCATTCGTCATCCATCCTCCAGTAAGAAGTCTGGAAGAAAAAAAAATTCTTGCGAGAGTGAAGACTACTTTCGCAGGCATTGGATTTGAAACACTTTTCCAATAGGTGAATATAAATCATATATTTTATGGTACGGATCAGTAACGAAACGTAAGGACTCTGGGAGAAGTTTTCATTTGTAAAGTTTCTCTATTGTAGTTAGTTCATTGAGATTTTTGAAAAGTTGATGATATAAGATAACTTGCATACAATCATTGCAGGAAGATGCAATCTTACCATTTAAATTTAAATATTCGTCAAAAATTGAAGACTTACTCTTGGAAAAACTTTATTCTCTCGAATAAAATAAATCTCCCTTTGGGTGACAATGATCGCTTAACGATGAGCGTAATGAAAAATACCTCAGGCTTTTACATCAGCACAGTTGAGTTTCCTGCATTACATGGGCAGAGTAAAGATAATACTCGTACGTTATCTTTTTTTCCCAGTTTCAATTGTTCCATAACGCAATGTGGTGTGGTCATTCTCAGGTCTGCGTAAAACATCTGCGAAAATAAAAACGAAGAAAAAAAATTGTTTGGTCATAAGTAATAGTCTCATGTCTGTCCAACGAAATCCTCAAAAGCATTGCACAAAAATCACTTCATTTCTATCCGTCTCCGTTTGTTTTAAGAATCATGTTATGCTTGTCGATTCTCTTTTGCTGTCCCTGCCTCCTTCTTCATAAAAAAAACGAGAAGAAAATACGCAATTATTCCTCTACTGCTGCTTTGACGTGCCTACGTAAGAGTTTCTAGTGCTCCTGATCATTCCATCATCACATTTTTGCTCGTTTATGTTAAATCCTTTTTCAACTTGTACTTAACTAGTAGTGTACATGTACATATTGCCCTATAGAAAAATTGCAAATGATGCTTATTAATAGAATTTTCAAGATTTCCTCGTTGGCTCTTAGGTCTTTATCGACTTAAATTTATGGTTACCTTTGGATAGGAAGTAGGGAATATGGAGCGAAATTTTTTTTCACTTGCAAGATGACGGTGTGCTGGATGGATGGACAATTAAAGTCCTCGAATTCAAAGATGCAAAGAACTTTTTAAAACCTAGTCAGACTTTTGAAACACGAAATCATCTTTTTCAGAATATTTAGCAAGAGTTTCTCTTCCACTTTTTATTCCTACCTTTGCTCAAGTGATCTTATAGGCTCTTATCTAGTGTCTGAGATCTTCGTGAATCATGAGGTGAGATTAAATTAAGGAATCAGCAATCAGTGATCTTAAAAAATAATAATAAAAAAATGCATTTTATTTAAGCGAATGAATCAGACGGTAACTTTACCAGGTTGTCTGAGTCTGCTAATGAAACGAATTCAGCAATAATCTGCATGACCATCACTTCAAATAAAACGTGCCCACTTGTGTTTTTTTCTGCTCATAGTCTAGTTGGCATGAATTGCGTAATTCTACCACTTCCCACACACACACACACACCATAATGCAAATACAGTGAGCAAACCTCGAGCTTTTCGGGAAATTGAATTTGTGCAAGGAAGAATGCATTATGTACAGAATACCGAATTCCGACTTTGACGCAATAGAGACATGTTGTTTGTTGCATGTATGACCGAGAAATCTGATGGATGCAGCAGTCAGCAGCTTATTCCTGTCGCAAAATATCTGATTCGGCCTTTTAATTTAGGGGAGAAAATAGAAAATCCCTCAGTCATGAGAGTATGAGCAGAATGCGTTTGATTACATCAGCCAAGCTGGTGGTGGCATTCTTGTTGTCGATGTACGAAAATGGACATGCACACGTACTTATCGATTCTATTCCATGAACATAATCAAGGAAAGTGAAAGTACTTTGTTAAGTAAGCATACATTCGTAAATTTTACCTTTCCATCACAAATACAAAGTAAGAGAATTGTGCACAATCGAATTTTAATTGAATGAAGGAGAATCAATTTTTACGAGATTTTAAGAAAGAATTTTGCTATGTCTATTGAAAGCTCATGAAGCGAGAGTTGCGTTGATGCAGAGCAGCAATGCATGCAGTTATGTATTACGTATCGCCTTTTCTCAACAGCTGTTTTAATCAAGCTAACTATCTCCTGGAGTGAAATATGGCTTTTAGGTGACTAACTCAAATGAATAGATGTATGTATTTCAAATGTAGTTTTAGTGTAGAAATTAATGGTCGGTATTTCAACATCAGAATGATAAGAATATGTAATTCATTACGGTAAACCTAATGCTGACTTTAAAGTTCTGATGTCGTGGCAACTTTTCCTATGATCAGTTCGATTTGTCACCAAATACCCATAAACCACATCTATCATCTTCATCTAGTATTATTATTATTGTATAGAAAACGTGAGTTCAGACGGTGTCCAGGTGAGAAAAAGTAGTTCAAGGTGTGTTATCTGGAAGGAAACCGTTTATTTTGTCAACGTCTCGCTCGGTTTTTTTTTTCGAGGAAGTCGAGATGCGTATTCAGAAACTGTCCATGAGAATATCGTAAAACTGAAATTTTATGATGTAAATCAAAAATCCTTGCATGCATGTTTTGTAGATCATGTTTACATTTACGTAAGTACATCACATTCATTCTCATTGTGCGCTGCTTGGAGATGACGACGATATGAATGTGAAATTATCTATTATCAGCATTACCCACTACCCAGAGAGAAGTTTGTCCTTGACGTTTCTCTTCTAAAAGTGCTCGTCTTCTTCATTCCACTTGCACTTCCATAACACCATTTTGCTCCTCTGTGATATTCCATTTCAATACTAATGCAATAATGATGTGAACTAGAAGATGGAGTGAAAAAAAATATGAATCGAGAATGTGATGTGATGAGATGATGCTTCTCGGTCCCCGTGTGCAATGGGCTTTGGCTTTAAGTAGTAAGATCACAAACACACACACACGCAGCACTTCAAGGAGAGGAGAATGGGATTTAAATGCCTAAATGCATTTAAATATTGCACGATCATCCTAAATCCATCCTCCATCTTATTTATTATTACCGGGAAAAACTACCAATGCCAGGATGTTATTCTCCATGCGACATTTTCATGTGTTCCGAAAAACACAAACTGGATTGAAAGCAGAAAATCCCGACTCGGTTTCAGGTAAGTAAGTAGATAGAACATAGACAATAATATTATGGCAATAAATAATAGTAAGCATAGTTGTCCCTGATAACGTCATTTGTAATGACAAAGTTTAAAAAACTCTGCTACCTTGTCCTAAATAAATAATTCTTCACGGTACTTACTCCAGCAATGAATTATGAAAGGAGGGATTTCAACATCAAAATAATAATGCGTGTACAAATACTTATGTACCGATGAGAGGACTTCTCCGGAGAAATTATCGATCCATTTCAGTTTTAATGGGAAGTGGTTGTCTGTGGTTTAATCCGTAACTTCACGTGAGGAATCACTGAATCAGAATGTCCATTCCAGGTACATTTTGCCTGGTGGGATCAGTATCTGTGGCTTGTTTTTCTCATGTTTCCGCCTCTCCAAGTATTTATTCCATGAGGACAATTAAAGGCATTCTATAACAAAGTTTAGAAAAGACGTCAGAAGCTTGTTGTCGTAGAGGAGAAGCATTATTAATAATACCCCTTAATTTTGATTATACGCTGGAGACATCTGGAATCAAAGACATTTCCTCATGCATGATAAAAGGCTTATGATGGAGGATACAAATGAAATTATGGCGGAAAGAAAACAGCACTAAATTGTTTATTGTTGCTAGCTTTTAATGTAACCTCAAAAGCATCTTCGAAATCATCCAGAGGACGACATGATCCTGTTTTTTAAAGTTTCCAGCTATTATCAATTTCCAGATTACGGTAGGACTACAGCTACTTGAACATTCTCAAATTTTGTTTTCGACCATTCGTGTTTTACGACAGTGGGAAATTAGTCAGCCCAAAAATCTATGGATGGAGGAGAAGTATCTTTGAGGTATCATTAATAATGCCGTAGCAAAACAATACTAGTAGGAATTCCCTATCCGCAATAATCCATTTTTGCATGGTGCCATCATGTCGTCGTCGCAATGAAATCTCATGTTCCTCATCATTCGCAGTCGTAAATAAACGGGCCTACTCCGTTCTTGAGAATCTAGCGAGAAAACTGGATAGAACAACAATTCGTAAGTACAAATGAATCTATTTGGCATTTTGGGTGGCGACGTAACAAAAAACATCTTCAGATAATAATGACAGCAGAAGGGTTCTAAGTATCCATTCATCCATCCATCCTCAGTACATTACTTAAAGCGGGAGAAAAAATGGATTCGAAACATCAAAGCTGCTCCAACTCCAGCATAAACTTGTGTTGTGATTGGGAGCGCAACCAAAGTGCATCTGATCCTCTTCATCAATATGTAAAGCACATTATGTAGTACTCCTGCTTTTAGTTGCTCCGAACCGAGCGAGTTTTCTTCCTCCACCGATCCAGAATTTGAAAATGCTTTTCTTGAGCATAAAAACTCTCATAAAAAAGTCCTCCACTCCACTCCATGGCACAGCCCCGATGCCGGGGAAAGAAGAGGAGGAAGAACAAAACCTCTACTGAACGCATCAGAGCAGTCGCAGAGAAACTCCTTTTTTTGTCTTTTCTCTCATTGATTGTATCACACGTCTTGGAAAAAGTGCTCTCTAGCTCTGCTCCGCTGTCTCTGGTCTGGCGTGTGTTGCGTACTTATGGAAAAAGGGAAATATGGAATTCTCCAAGAGAGCCGCCGTGCCATGATTAGTGTGTTACTTTTCGCTTCCAACCTTTTATAACCTACCATGCCTGGGACATTATTAAACCAGTTCGGAGATACCGATTACTTACACATAGATATGCTCACATTTCGCGTGCTGTTTAGGTATGTTATGTCCCAAGAAGAGATGTTTGGTCGACAACTCGGAATGCTTTTAAAAGAACATAAAAAAATCCAGTGAGAGCAACTGAGAGAGAGAGACAAGAGGCACATCGAAATACCTACTTACTTACTTAATACCGTGGTGGTACTACTTACCGACACGAGCGAGAGAAATTGTACCGTAGATTCTACGTTTTCCATATAGCAACCTCCTCTCCTTCCCTGCGAGATAAAGAGTCACCACGATCACCACCAATTACACGGTGTATTATCACTGCTGGAGACAATTTTCCCTTGAATCCTATACGTCGAGTTTTCTCCTATATTGTATCTAGGGACCTTGTTAACTTTGCATTTTCCTTATCGCTCCTACAACGTTTTCTCTCTGGCAATGAAGGAGAAAGTTTAACGCTTAATCTTCGCCTGCTTTCTGAACTCTGCTGTGTTTTCACATTACTCTCCGCTGGTATCGCCACAGTGATCGGTTTCTACTCAAAATACTTATTATTGCATGTTCCATTTAGGAAGACGGTGTAATTATTAATGTTGTTGGAGTTAGATTGTGAAATTTTTATCCGAAATTTTATTTGAAAACCTTCAAAGAAATACTTGATTGTGCTTATAGTATCGACAACGCTTCAGCAGTTAAATTACATAAACTATTATCCGAACAACTACCTGTAAAAAAAAGTTAGGAGGGGAACGAGGGTTTTATCTATTTATTTTTTCTTCATTAGTTCTTCCAATGGCTTAGCCCTGTACAAAATTACCAGGATATAATATATCAGATATCTACTGCCAAGATGAATGGGACTTGAGACGACCTGCTTGAGGATGAGGAAAACAGTGCTGGTTCATTGTTTTTACTAGTACTTTGGCTTCTCATGGGTTTGGGCGGACGACGAAAATTATTCCGAGATTTTTATTTTTGCTATTGAAATTGGATGAATAAAGCCCTCTTGAAACTGCAGGCTGACTTTTGGTAAGTTTCTTCATGATTACATTTATCTTGTAGTGTGTACACCTGCATTGAATTATGAATGATCATTTGCATAAGTATGTTATCCAGTAGCCCTCGCATTATGAATGAAAGAAATAATAATAAGATTGATTAAATGTACCGACTGGTGCCCATTGGGTCCTGTCCTGTGAGATATTTTATGACCTTGTTTTTTCCCCATGAGGTTTTTGTTCTCAATTCCCATTTCCTCTTTAAATATGTACTTCATTCATTATGCTGCCTAGTTTTGAGTTTAGAAATTCATTAAATGTTTGCTTCCTCACTCCAGCTTACATATTTTGTATTGTGGTGTATATGAGGTGTTTTAACTACTTAGGTACACTTTTTTTTTATCTTTTGATAAACTTTCCATCATATTTGTCTAAGGACAATGTCATGAATATTATTCAGGAAATGAGTGCATGTCCATGCGTTCTCCTCACATAATCTGTCACACTTTTTTTTTATCAATCCATGTGCTAAAGATGCTATCTCAATATCAAGTGTACTGACCCTGGCTTGGCATGGCTTTCGTGAATGATGCGTAGAATGGAATAATGTGGAATCGTGACAAAAACACACCAATTCATGCACAATTCCTTTTTATTTTCTGACAAACGCTAACTTTTCAAACAATAAGTGATTGATCCATTCATTTGCTGTTTAGTGCCGATCCAAGTAGATATTGTCCTCTTTCCTTGCATTCTACTCGAGATGAATGCATTATTAGAGCTCGCCACTTTTCCCAACTCTCGCTCAAGTTTCACTCATCTCTAATTTCCAATGTAGTGTAGTTTTGTGCTTATCGACAAAAAATAATATATCACGACCGACTATTTTTTTTGCATTGCATCATATATCTACTTAATTGATTCTCTTCGAAGGAGGTAAGAAGCTTTAATCTAATATTTTTTTTTTATTTTTTTTCTCTCTAAAACTGGACTAATTGCAGAAGAGTGACGGTAGCGGAAAGTCATCTTGTAGTTACTAATCACCATCTCAATCACTTATTTGCTTCATCTTCGCTGCACAAATCATCGACAAAAAATGTCATCGTAGCTACCCGGTGCAAAATATAATACTTCATGACACCCCCTGTAAACTCATAGGCGACTCGACATAGTGAAAGCTGCGCATTAATAAAACTGAATTGACAGATCGAATCGCAATCGCGTTGCTAAAGCGAGTGAGCAGTTATGCTTGAGAGGTATTTCAAGTGGAGGAACTTTTATATACATTTATCTAGTCACAAAATGCACACCCTAGTGGACCCTCATCACCACCATCATCACAACAAGAACGAAGACACTCACTCAACTAATTCAGACTCTGTCATTGGCTGTGGCGGAAGTGGATTTCGAAGGAAGCCGTTGCAACTCCTCACTGGGATTTTCGGACGGAAGAACAACAGAAAGGAGGCTGACAGTGTTTCGGATCAGGGGGAGAAGAATTTTTACATAACTGATGAAAGCGTCAATGATGTTTGGGGATTCGAGGACATTCCAGAGCCAAGAGAGGCCCTTCATTCGCCATACCATTCCAAAACGATCGATCGCGACATGGAGAACTTGAGACTCTCCAGACAGGATAACCCTTATCTACAGGTACTCAGAAAAGGCCTTAAGAGCTTTTCACTCATTTCATGCGTACTTATCCTTTCATGCCTGCTGATTAAGTCATTCTTGCTTGAGAAAAACATGCTCCTTCATAAGTGTGCTCTTGACATTTTATCGTGAAAACAGGTCTTGGCTAGTCGAGAATGTCTCAATGAGAGTGATGATGGAAGTGAATACGAAGAAAAGTCTCTGATGTCGAAGGTAAAAAAAATATTATTATTAATATTATTATGTAATCGTATTAATAAGTATGCATAAGAATTGTGCCGGAATTTTTGCTCTACAATGCTATTTTATTTTGTAATTAAAAAAGAATCCAAAGTGTGGCATGCACAAGGACCCGTTGACTTTGGCAGAGGTTCATGCAAGGCTGGTCCGCAGTCCTCCGCCTGTAATGTGGACAAGGAATCGGAACTCAGAGCCTTCGTTCGCAGTCTTATCCTCGTTCACTTCATCAGATCAGGAGTGTGTGTTTCAGTTTCCCCCTCATCCAATCACAGACCCTAGTCCAACTCCCACATGTCGAAGCCATCCCTCTGCACATGCTATCTCTGCAAATGGTCGCTTATTAGGGCCGCTGGATTACGGATTGAGATTCCGAGAAAACACGCTGGACGATGTTACTGGGAAATTTAATCTGTCTCCTCAGCCTCGTCGGCGACCAAAGGAGGGGAGCAAAGCGAGACCCTTCTCTGATTTTAATTCGTGATTGATCACTTTCAACATTTTCGGCAAGGCCAGTCACCACAAACGAACCAAATCTAAACGTGCACAAATTTGGCGCAACTCTCTGTACGTTTTTGGCAGTAGGTTATCTATAGAACATGAACGTAAACGCAACAAAAAATGAACCCGATGGAATTCCAGTAGCTCAGTGAAATTTCAAAACAGAAAAAAAATTAATCATGTAATAGTGGAGCACAAAAGAAAATACGTTTGGTGGATACCAACGAACTTTCAGAAGCCTTCAACGTAAACAAAAAGTAAATTAACAGGATTGATTTTTTCCCGAGTGCTTCTTCAGAAATTCCTTGGACGATTAAAATGAACTAACTTATTTCTTGCTGACTAGGACTAATCTATATATGAAATCATTGAAAATACTATATTCATTTGTATTATTGAAATTCATTAATTTTCTTTGGTGAGAGATGCAGTATTTTCTAAAATCAGGTATATATTTGTAGAAAAAAAATTGAAAAGTTGGAAACACACGCAAAATATATTTTTTATTTCCATGATTCATTCGCAAGTCGTTTTGAGTGTAACAAAAATTATAAGTCCTACTACTGCATTTCACAAAGAATTGATATACGGTTGTTAAAATTGCAATATTTTTGAAAGTTTTAATGGAACTGTGCAGAGTCTTACCAACTTTAGAAAATTTTACAGCTATATTTTGACATCCATCGAGTTATAGATAACAAAAATGAAAAAAAAGTACGAAATCCTCGTCGACTCTCCTTTCACCAGCAGTTTTCGATGAGAGAAAGGTCTATTTTATTTAGAAGTTTTTTAAATAGCAAACTAGGAAACTCCATAAAGAAGCGCTCGAAAGAGAAAATCATGTTACCAAATTTTATACAGCACTGAATTGGAAGATTTTTTCTGGCGCTGATACTGATACCCTTTCGCTGGTAAATATACATATATGGTTTTCACTCACAAATACTATAAAGTACATGATCTCCTTTAGCTTGCCCTCCAATCGAATCTTGTTCGAAATCTCAAAAGAAGTTAAAGGGAAACGGTATTTTGTAATTTATAACTAATAAAACTTACTTAGGAAGGTTATGTGGAAGGCTCTCTCTCAGTCAGCCATGAAGTTGTTGTCTGGTGTGCGAAATGATTATTCACCGAGGGAGGTCACCATGATGTTTCCTCCAACTGTAGTTAGCTAATATGCGCACCTGATGTGTACGATTTGTAATTGTCATTGTCATTGGCAATGACGCCAGGAGGAATTATCTAAGTCGACGACCATTCTAGTTACCGTATTTAAGTATAGTGTGTAATTTGACCATGACATTGGAAATGCAGGTAGCAATACCTGCCCAATCATGGACCTTGATATGAACTTCCGGATATAGGTGCATGAAGGACAAAATGCTTTGATCATGAAAGCATCGATTCTCATGCATTTTATATAAATCAACGTCAGCGTCGTTATATAGTCAACGTGTACATACATATATATAAATAGATTTCACTAAAGAATGCTGGTACGTTTTTATCTGCGAACCTCATGAAGGTTTGCACTCGAGCACATATTTTGCGCAGGATTTAAGTAATGAATTTTTTAAGATGAAAAAAAACCTGTAATTATAAACAGGAGCTCCGAAGTCTTCGCCCAGTCATAATGTACATTCACATAACACGTGTATAATTAAACCGAACTTATCATTCCAGGAAGTAATCATCACTAGTGATTTTAATGTTTCCTGAAAATGCCAACGACGATGGTATTCACGTTAGCTGGTTGGTTTGTACGGGTGGCATCTTAACTTTAAAATGCCAGTACGTCAGAGCACACATCCTATAAAGAAGAACCATTGTGTTGGCAATCCACAATTTATTATTATTATTATTATTATTATTATTATTATTATTATTATTGTTTACTGTCGGATGGTTGTCTTGCAATGATTTCTCGAGAGACTGGAACTACAAAAAGGAATAGGAGGAGTCTTTCTCACATTGTCCGATTTCCGTGGAGGTGACAGCATTGTTCATTATCTTTCGTATACTTTAAAATGCAATTCATCGGCAGCGGTGGAAGCATTCAAAATTGATCGACCGGTGAGAGATACCGCGCCACTGTTAAATTCAGACATCCAAAGCACCCTCCCTTAGATATACGTATTTAGGTGATTAATGGGAAACTGATGTTTGCATGATTGAATGTGTTTGGACAGGAACTTCAGACATTTCAACTATAATTTGTAGATCATTACAGCATCGTTTTAGGGCTAGTGTTAGCTGTTTTCGCATAAGCACAGAAAATTCAAGTGTTTAGGGACTCGAACTAACCAGGACGCTTCAAGCTTGCCGTGCGACACTACGCTGTCAAATTTCAATTTGAAGCAAACCTATCGATTAGCTCCGATTATGTATGAGCCTCTTATTTCAGATCAAGTCTGGAGAAAGCGTTTGCTTCTCACAAAAAAATAGGCAAGAAATACAACTTAATCCGCAGCTTTCTTTTTCAAAAGATTCGTGTAATCTGATGAGCTGCTGCACAGTCATTAATTGACACTTGAAGTTTCCCAAATTAGCCCGACTTCATAATTGGCTTCAGCATGGAGTCTATAAGTTAGATGTCATAAAATGAGCATAATTTTCCTACACAATATCTTGTAAATCATACTGACCTGAGTAACCACATGTCATAATTGTTACTATCGCT